>BTPG01000002.1:284458771-284573771 GCA_036245525.1 Semisulcospira habei | reverse complement strand
TCCTTGTTGGCTCATCAGCGAAATGTCTCAATTTCGACAGGAGGAATACATTTTTAGATACTATTTTACACAGTTTAGTAATGTGGCCTTGTCAGCACAACTTGTCGTCTAAGTTGATTCCAAACACGCGTTGTTCTCTGACTTGCTCCACAGGCTGGCCGTTAAGTGTTAGTTGAAGGGAAGGGGGGTTCAACTGAATTTTTTGCCGTGTGGTAATCAGCATGCATTTGGTTTTAGTGGGATTAGGTATCATGGCGTTATTTCTGCACCATTCAGATACCTCATTTAAACTGTCTTGGAGAATCTTCACCATACATGTTACGTCTGATGACGAAACGTCCAGTGTTCCATCGTCTGCAAAAAGACTGCAAGTTACACTGGAGTCAGATATATGTAATGGAAGGTCGTTTATGAAGACGGAGAACAATAATGGACTAAGAATTGATCCCTGTGGTACTCCGTGCTCTATCAACCCTTTAGGTGAGTTTTTACCATTCACGTAGACATACTGCGTACGCCCATGCAGATATGACGTAAGGAAGGCAAGTGTGTCTGCGCTTAGTTGATAGACATTAAGTTTTTGAACTAAAGTTTTATGATTGACGAGGTCAAATGCTTTTGAAAGGTCCAAAACTACTGCTCCAGTAATTTGACTGCTATTTATGGCAGTAAGCCATCTGTCAACTAGGTGTACTAATGCTGTGTGACAGGAGTGTTTCCGCCGAAAGCCAGATTGTAATGGATGTATGAGTTTGTGTTTTTCTAGAAAATGTTGTAAGTGTGTGTGAATGTGTCTTTCTATCGGTTTCGACAGTGTTGACAGTAGCCTGAATGTGCCTGAACTTGTTAGGGTCGGCAAGGTCTTTCGTTTTAGGTAGTGGGATCACTTTGGCTGTTTTTAGAGAAGATGGAAATATCCCCTGCTTTATGCAAAGGTTGTATATATATATATATGTCAAAGTATCTACAATATACGGCAGGGCCATTTTCAGAACTGAGCTACTAATACCATCATGGCCAGACGTACGTTTGTTCTCCAAGTACGAGATGGATTTTCCCACGTCGTATATCGTTAACAGCGGAATGCTGAATGACGTATCAGGGTCCAGCCGTTCTGCACAAAACGTCTTTAGCTTTTCGGACACAGCTGAAGACTGACCAGAATATGTATTTTTTAGCAACGTACTGGCAGCCGAGAGGAAATGCTGATGAAAAAGTGACCTTTGAGCTTTCCTCACTAAATGTTTAACATGGTTTCTTTGCCTTCGATAAACTACAAAATCCTTCTTTCTTTTATAGTCATCTCGGAGCTGCATGGCATCCTTGATTTCCTTACTTAACCAGGCGGGAAGCTGGGGGTTCTTCACCCGTTTCTCTCTGAATGGAGCGTGTTTATCGAGAACACCAAGGAACAATCCGTACCACTCAGACAAAGCATCGTTGGGGTCATTTATGGTAGTACACTGTATCAAAGGGTGCGCTACTTAAATCACAAAGAAATGTTTCCTTGTTGAAGTGTTTAAGTGATCTGTATCTAATAGTCGTGTGCTGATGTTTTCGGAATGAATTATCCGCTTTCAATGCCCAGCAACAGCACACCGGGTAGTGATCGCTAATCCCTACCTGAGGCACGTCTACTGCCATCACCCTTGATTGAGTAGTTGTATATATGTGGTCTATAAGGGTGGAGGAAGTTGGACTAACACGAGTTACTGTTTTAACTAGCTGCTTTAAACCAAACATAGACATGGTGCACTCCCAAGCAGGGTTATTCAAAAACATGTTAATATTGAAATCGCCTAGGATCAAAATTTCAGAGCTGGACTGTCTGACCTTATCCATCATGGCGATAAAGTCGTCGAAACATTGAAATGTTGATGCTGGGTTCCTGTAAATGTGCCCGACCAGCACGGGGCTGGATTTGTTTGCCCTTAACCCAAATGCATTCTACGGTTTTTGACTCCAGGTCCCCACGCCTGCGAGTAATACCGCTAATTGAATTATGAATGTATACTGCAATACCCGTATGTCCCGTGTATTCAGCATCGCGGCGCAGTACAGTGAAGTCCTGGACAGACACGGCCTCATCGTTGATGTTACGATTGAGACGCGATTCCGTTCCACCAAACAAGTGAAATAGATTGGGTTGACTCAAGAGCACACACAGATCGGGAACTGTTAGTTAAATGATAAACATTTTAATGGCCAATATGTAACTGGCGATCATACACCATGATTGATAATGTATGTCAATACCAAAGGGTACTAATGAAAAAGCTTATAAATGATCTCTTGGCTTGACTTCGCGAACGAAGATTTTATAGGAGTTGCCCACGACGTCTGCAGGCTTGTTCGTGGCTGCGGAGGCCAATCCGGGACAGGCAGGTTCGACCGCAGTGGCTGCAGGGGAAGGTATGGCCAGGGTTCTGAGTTGCGGCATCTCTGTTTTTTTTTATCCTGAGCCGCTTGTCCTTAAGGCTAGCTCTGCGAGAGTCCTCAAAGGAGACAGCTGCCTTGTAAATGGTGGAGCGCCAGGTGTCACGGTCCACAGCAAGCGAGGACCACTGGTGGTGGTCGATTTGGCAGGCACTAAGTGACTTCTTGAGACAGTCTTTGTATCTCTTCTTTGGTGCCCCTCTGTCACGGTGTCCAGTAGCAAGCTCGCCAAACAGGGTGATCTTTGGTAGGCGATGATCCTCCGTCCTGGAGACATGCCCCGCCCAGCGGAGCTGTGTCCGCAGCAGCAAGGCCTCGATGCTCACAGTTTCAGCCTGTTCAAGGACCTTGACGTTGGTGACATAGTCACTCCAGTGAATGCCCAGGATGGTACGCAGGCAGCGCTGGTGGAAGCGTTCGAGGCGTCGTAGTTGGCTGCGGTAGAGGGCCCAGGACTCGGAACCATACAGCAGGGTGGTGAGAACCACAGCTCTGTACACGCTGATCTTGGTGCCTGTTTTCAGCTGTTGATTGTGCCACACCCGCTTGAAAAGTCGCCCGAAAGCGCTGTTCGCTTTTGCCAGCCTGCTGTCAAGCTCCTTGTCCAGCTTGGCGTCCGACGTGATAATGCAGCCAAGGTAAGTAAACTGGTGCACTGACTTTAGTTCAGACTCGCCAATGGTGATGTGAGGAGGGCGATACACTGTCTTGGGTGCCGGCTGATGGAGGACCTCTGTCTTTTTCAGACTGACCTCGAGTCCAAAGAGCTGGGCAGCGTCTGCGAAGCAGGACGTGATGTGCTGCAGGGCTCTCTCTGTGTGTGCAACGAGCGCAGCGTCATCAGCAAAAAGCAGCTCACGAATCAGTTGGTCTAGGGTTTTTGTGTGGGCCTGCAGTCGTCTGAGGTTGAACAGGCTGCCATCGAGACGATACCTGATGTACACTGCATCGTCATCATCGAGGTCTACTGTGGCCTGCTTCAACATCATGCTAAAAAAGATGGTGAAGAGGGTCGGTGCCAGCACGCAGCCCTGCTTTACGCCGTTGAGAATAGGGAATGGTTCTGAGAGGACATTGTTGAGTCTGACCTGGCCTTGCTGGTCCTCGTGTAGCTGGACAATCATGCTGAGGAACTTTGGGGGACAGCCAAGTCGCTCCAGGATCTGCCACATGCCTTGCCTGCTCACAGTGTCGAACGCTTTTGTTAGGTCGACAAACGTTACGTACAGCCCTTTGTTCTGCTCGCGGCACTTCTCCTGAAGCTGTCTCAGCACAAAGACCATATCGGTGGTGCTCCTGTTTGCTCTGAAGCCACACTGGCCCTCTGGGAGGTGGTCTTCAGCGATGGCAGGTACCAGCCGATTCATGGGCAGCCTTGCAAGAATTTTTCCAGCAATGGACAGCAGGGTAATTCCCCGATAGTTGGAACAGTCAGACTTCTCGCCTTTGTTCTTGTACAGGGTGATAACGACAGCATCACGGAGATCCTTTGGTAGTGTTCCTTCCTCCCAGCAGCAGAGAAAGAGGTCATGGAGCTTGTTGTGCAGTGCTGTGCCTCCATGTTTCCAGATCTCTGGCGGTATTCCATCAATGCCTGCTGCTTTGCCACTCTTGAGCTGGTGGATGGCTGTGAGGGTCTCTTCAGCGGTGGGCGGTTCGTCCAATTCAACCTTTACTGGGAGTTGTGGGATTTGTAGGACGACTGCTTCTTGAATGATACAAAGGCAAATAAGAGCTGAAATAATAAAACAAAGCAAAAGAATGTCAGTCCGCTCTAACACACGGAATGTGGGAGGCAAGTGAAAAAAAGAGTTTCTTCTACACATTCACTGATATAGACCTCACTACCGGTCACTAACGGTCACTAACACTACAGGGACTAATCCCTTTAGCACACTTCAACAGTCAAAGCTAAACGACCCCGCTGCGCGATAGGGGAAATAAAGTCAGCGCTGCGAAAGGACACAGATATGTAGTGTGAATATACGTAGAGCACTAGTAGAGAAAGTGTCACGGTGCACAAGTGCTATAAGCGTCACAAATCGCACAGAGTGAGAAGATCGGTATTCTCGAGTACTGTCGGCAGAAGTCAAAAGGATGACAATGATAATATTGGACCACGTGCAGTGGTTGAAGTTAAAAACAAATTAATAGTCTCTGCGCAAACACAATAATTATGAGCAATGAGACGCAAGAAAATCAATTCGATATTGTTCAGTGATAGCCTGGAAAGTAAAGCACAAAGTTATTTAAGGAAGAGTAACTGAATGTTCTGGAAATGAGTCTAACACACACGCACGGGGTGGCTGTACTGTGCCCACAGTTCCTGCTGTGCGTATGACGTGTATGTGAGCGGGGGGGGGGGGGGGGGGGGCGCTGAAAGGATACGTTGGTTGCGTCATGCTGAAGTGTCCCCATGGTCCCGCCTCGCGATACTGTGGAAATGCGGCACTGTATGGTGGTAGTGGCGGTTTCTGCCACATAGGATACTGGCCCGGCATTGACTCTCTGCTGTACCACCAAATCTGGATTCGCTGTATTGTGATTCCAGACTTGGTGCTACAGCAGAGGACACTGACAGTCCACCTTGACTCTCCGTTGCAGCACCGAAGCTGAATGCACCACAGAGCGATTCCAGGTTGGGTGCTGCAGCGGACACTGACTGTCTGCCGGCTGCGACATGAGCGTAAGTGTTGGTGGTCCCAGCGTGTCCATCACGTCGCTGACGGCGGTCACGGCCACCACCTGCAGGCTGGGTGTTGGGAGGGATGACGTCAGTAGCTGGCCCTCCTCTCTTTATGTTGAGGGCCAGACTGATGGTGCCCTGGCGACTAGGATGGATGGGGTCACCACGCCTGTAGAATTTTCTACGCGGCAACCCATCAACAGTAGTAAAGACCCGAGTGTTGTCTATTAGTGTGACACCCAGTTTTCTGCACACATGGAACAGGTTACTGTTGGAGGCGGTGATGGCCCTATACAGCTGGTGTCTATTGTCGGTCGGCAGGATGGAGGATGCCTGCAGACGAGCGTCGGGAAATACCCGCCTGCATTTCCGTACGAGCTGTTCCCACACAGCGCTGGTCACTTCCTTCTGTTTGCAGTCGTTGATCCCCACGTGGAAGGTCACCAGTGCCACCGCTGTGTGGGACGCGTGTTGTCGCTGGAGCCAGTTCAGCAGGTGGACAGTCCTCAGGCCAGAGACAGATACTACGTCTACTTTTTCTATAGGGTAGGTGGGCATCTTCTCTGCCTTGATGTTGCGAACAACAGAGTCTCCAATGACCAGCGTGGTGGTGTCACTCTGCACTGTATGTCGCAGTATTTGCTCCTCTGGAGACATTTTGTTATTACGTTGCTGCTGGCTGCTGGCGTGGTCATACCCGTTGTTGACCTCAGGCAGGCTGCCGGTAATCCGTACTGGTATGAGTCGCACTGGGCTCTTCTCGGCTGCACTCACAGCCTGTACCGCGGCCAGTTCTTGCAGAACGGGTGGAGGGGAGGGGTGACAGGGAGCAGCGATTGCGCTGCCCGTTACCTGGCGCGGAGACGCACAGCTGTCAACATTGGCAGACAGGTCAGCTTAAGTGTTACCACTCATGGCAACGTCTGAGCTGTTGGACGCAAGGGCTGACTTCTTTTTTAGCTGTTTTTTAATTTCCCTCAGGCGCTGCTTGTGGCTCTGTTTGGCGGAGGATAGCTGGTTGACAGTGCCGTCTGTGGCGTGTTGAGCTGTCTCCACATCAGTTATCCTGTCGTCCAGGCCGGACAACACTTCGCCCACACTTTTCTCCGTAACCTGTAGATCTCTGGCTCTCTTGACGCTCGTCACGGAGCTGACTCTCGAGCTGATCAATCCAGGCTAGTGCTGTTGAAAGTCATTTGAACGGCAGTGTACTGACCTCAGCGCGAAGGTCCGTGATGAGGTTACAAGCACTTTTGAGTTGCGCTCGCAGAGTTTCAGGGTCAGTGGTGTCCTCGTGAGGACAGGTAGTCCCGAGGGCCGTGGTGGGTGCGGCCTCTGTATTACGTAATCCCAGTCCCGGAGACGCGGGACTGGAGTTCGTGTTTGGTCGGGTTGGGGGAAGGGGCGTGGCAGTGGACATTACACCATCAACTGTTGCCGCAACAAGTGATAAATCAGTGCGGGCGTTCTGAAGTGGCTAGCCAGTAGATGTGGTGATGGGATTAGGCCGCGGGGATGAGTGGTCGGATAGAAAGTGCGTCGGTTGATAATCCCCCATGATTGACGACTCTGCCGACTGCACAAGAAGAGAGACTTCTTTGTTGTCCGAGGGAGTGGAGAGGGTAGGCGTGATGGGAGACAGCCAACAACAGGCCCCGTGAGGAGTTGGAAGGGGTGGCAGGTGAGGTGACGGTACTTTCTGTAACGTCAGGGGCAGATGCAAGATGGTTGCTGGTGACGGGGACATTTTCTGTAGGGTCCGCTGTACCGGCCAGGAGCTGTTGTACATAATCACAAATGGCCCGGTACTCCGATCTCACCCACAGACCTTTTCTCTTCCCCTGAATCATGCAGGTGCCACCAGTTGTCCGCCTCTTCCTAAAGTACACGGTAATGACGATAAGTTTGTTGTCGTCTGTGTGTACCGGCCCTTCATATATCTTGACTATTGTCTTGGCCAGGTGATCAGGGACCGGGGTGTGGGGAGAGAGGTAGCCATCAAGGGTGACAGCTTCATTGTCATAGTTGAAATCTTCCCATAACACATTGTGGACTCCTGCAGTGTGTTTGGGCAGAAGCTGCATGTATCTCACATACACGGCATTCCTCCACGTCTTGAGAATGTTGAGGGCATTAGCACCTAAGGTATCTCTCAGTACTGGGTCACGGGGGATGGTGGGAGTGGAAGGGGGTTGGTGTACAATGGCTATAGTTGTCATGGTTTCAGATAGGAACAGACATGTGATTTAGAGTGGGGCGGGAGATGAGGATGGGTAGGCAGGGGTCACTGACGGAAATGTGGTTTATAGTTCGGGGGGGGGGGGGGGTAGTGGAGGGTGGCTACGCAGGAGAGGGAGGGCGTGCAGAGGCAAGAGGCAGAGCGTGGGTAGGGAGGAGGAAAATGGAGCGGGGGTAGTGATGGGTGTGAGTGGGGGGGGGGAGGGAATGGAATTGGGTAAGCAGGAGAGGGAGGGCGTGCAGAGGGTGGGTAGGGTGGAGGAGGTGCCAGAAACACGGGGCGGGGGCGGGGGTGGGGGGGGAGGGAATGGAGGGTGGGTAAGCAGGAGAGGGCGGGCGTGACGAGGGTGGGTGGGGTAGAGGTGCAGGAACAGGGGGCGAGGTGGGGATGGATGTTGGCGTAAGTCAAGTGTGGGGTTCTAGCTGGCATGGATTGATGACGTACGATGCCGACCTGCCAAGCTGATCTTAGGCAGATAAGGCTGGAACTGTTTACACGGGCGCGGGTCAGGCGTGACCGCCGACAGCGCCCCCTTGTGTAAACACATCTGGCAGCAGTTTCGTGGCAAAGACAGCAGTCTTAGTATGGTGTAGTCTGACTAGTCTATAGAACATGCAGCGTACGGGCTGAAGGAACGTTAAGAAAAAGCATGTTGTTTTTTTACTCACAATTAACACGGTATGGTGAGATAGTATGCAAGTCCACTCTCCGTCGCAGTATGCATTTGAAGTCCAGGACAAAGAAATTAGTTGCAGTAAACAGCACGTTACAGTCCGGTATAATGAACCACAATGGAAGATGTGAAATAGTTCCAAAATACCACACACAACAAAACACCACACGATTAATTCACCACTGAATATGAAATCACAAAATATCCAGAGTACCGGCCTCCGTAGCGCAGTGGTTAGCTTGTCGGACTGGCGGCCGGGAGATCCGGGTTCGAATCCCAGCCGAGTCAAGCGGGATTTTTCCTACCTGGGTCGGCTCCTACCCAGAGCGGGTGTACTATGGACCCAATGGGAAGGCTGATGCCACGCAGCCGAGACTCACCCACTTCACGGGTGCGACTTTGGGGGTGTTACCCGGGTTATGACACATCGCAAGGTGTGAATGATTACACGGCTGGCACCGCAGGTGTCCGCAGTTCCCGGGCCTGGTTAACACCAGGATATTTATGACAGGAAGCGTGGAATGCGGCCCTGTCACGCAGTCCCCAACCACATGGACCACCATGGCATCATCATATCATCTTCATCCTCATCATCATGCAAAATGAAAAAAAAACGCTGGTCCAGGTTTCTGATCCCTCAAGTATCCGTCTCATGGTGACCTCATCCCAGTCCTCCAGGAGGTGCACGGTTGTCTTAGGCCAGACCTGCTGCTGTGCGTGAAAGGACGTAGTGGTTGACTCGCTACCTCTGGGGGGAGCTCCAACTCGTCGACTCCGCGACTAGCAATGTCGTAAGTAGGGGGAATAGTAGGTGTGAAGGCTACACTGAACACCACCCAGTGACTCGGCAGCAGTGCGGAGTTTCCTCCGGAGGGAGTCTGGCTGGAGCAACCAGCGGGCCTGGGTGAGCACACTGGGGTTGACGGGGATGAGCGGCGTGAGAGCCGGGAAGACCTCTGAGGTCGACAAAGAAAAATTGGAGTAGCAAAAAAAAAAAAAAAAAAAAAAAAAAAATCCAGAATATGCAAAGAGATCACAAAGTAATGTGCGCAATTTAGAAAACAAAACGTCCGAGTAACGTAGAATAGTAGAACACAATTCAATCCATCAAACTGATATCTCGTCCGCTTAACTGTTCAATTGGAGATCGGAAAAGTCGACCGCTTCCTCCGGCGGTCGCGGTGAGAGAGAGAGAGAGAGAGAGAGAGAGAGGAGTGGAGGAGAGAGGAGAGAGAGGAGGAGAGAGAGTGAGGAGAGAGATGGAGGGAGAGAGAGAGGAGAGAGAGAGAGAGAGAGAGAGAGGAGAGAGAGAGAGAGACTGTTCCTGGACTTTGTTTTGTGAGTGGGTCTGCACGCTTGTATTGGTAAACGGATAGTTGTCAAAATTCAGAAGGAAGTAACTGTGAATCATAGCAGACCAAACCGAACCCAAATGCAGTCTACACATATTAACAAAATAGGTGACAGAAATGAATTATTTACACAAAGTCCAAATAAGGCAGCTACAGACGTGTAAAAAGGCTAAGTTTGTTTCTGACAGTAAATAAATACATATTTCTCTGTACAGTATCTGTTTTTGAACTCCGCCAGAAAAACAGAAAGGTTTAGCTGCTTATTCAAACAACGGTATCGGTAAATGAAATACTTTGCCATTAATAAGAGCAGGTCAAGAACTGGGTCTATCCGCAGCTCATTTTTCACCCCAAACACAACTGATTCTGTACAGAGTTCAAAATTGTCACAATGAGCACATTTTTCTTTCAGTCTGTTCAGTAATTTGTCCCAGAAAACACACGTACCACTGTGCACTCAAAAAATAAGTGTTCAATAGACTCCTTAGAGAGTGAACAAAAGGTACAAAGGTTTGAATCCTTTAACTGTCTATAGCGCAGGTAAACATTGGTTGTCAGTATTCTGTGGACAATTCTATACTGAAACCAGCGTAATTTGGTGTCTTGTGTGACCGTTATAGTATGCACAAATATAGCTTTCCACTTTAGGTCATTATATTATTTGTTTTTCCATTTTCCAATACACGTAGGTAGTGTCATTTTATTTAAGAAAATGTTGTATATATCTTTTGTACCCTTTTTATGTTTAAAGACAACACCCAAAGGTGTACCCAAATCAGTTACATCAACTGCATCGGTCCATATTCGTAACATTTTTCTTTTGTATTTTCGTATAGCATTGTTCTACTATAGTATTCGAGAAAAGAAACATCTGCACCAAAAATTTCACAAAAAGCTTCGAAACTAATAATGCCCCCATTATCATCAAAAACATCCCCAATTGTAAAAATATTTTTCAAAACCCACTTGTCGACAGATTTCGAAGTATCCTTTTCAGAAGTCGTGGGTTTAAAAAAACAATGGTGCGCTTTTGAATGCATCAATACTTGCGGAACAGAAAAGATTATGGTATTCTTTAAAAATTGCCGCCACTTCTTTCCAGAATGGGTTCTTCATCTCTAAACGTTCTAGGAACTAACCACCAAAAACCTCACACTGTTTGATATTGCCATACAAAGATGTGAGTAAAAGGTTCCAGTTAGTGCCCGAAGACAACACTCTCCGAATCTAGGTCACCTTAAGTACTTTGTAAAAAAAACTTCAATATCAATTACCTTGAGCCCTCCTTCTTCATACTGTCTGAAAACTGTGGTTCTCTTCACTTTATCTCTCTTCCCTCCCCAGATGAAGTTAAACATCGCACTATTAATTTATTTAAGAATTACACTCCCTGGAGAGGGCAGAGAGATGAAGAGGTGAGTAAAAATTGAAAGAATTAAGGACTTGAAAACAACATTTCTTCCAACAGGGGTTAGATTTCGCAATTTCCACTGCTTTACAATTTTCTTCATTTTTACAGGTTTCTGTTTATAATTCAGGAGTATGATATCAGACAGTTCTGTAGAGAAGGTCACTCCCAGCACTGTGAAGGTATCTGGATTCCAGGAGATGTTTAGATGTGGGGCATAGCGTGTAAGACAAAACCTATTAGTGCCAATCCAAACAGCAATAGTCTTCTCAAAATTAATTTTTAGCCCAGAGATAACTGCAAAAAGTTCCAATTCTAGGATGACAGAATCAAATGATTTTTGTGACCCATCCAAAAACAATGACATATCATCAGAAAACAGTGAGACTTAGAATTCTTGTTCCTTGCATTTTATACCTGAAATGTTCTTATTATTCCTCAACTTTATAGCCAACAGTTCAACACATATTAAAAAGATATAAGGTGAGAGGGGGTCCCCTTGTCTACAACCACGATCCACAGAGAAGCGACCAGACACCGGGCTGTTCACAATTAGGCAAGATTCACTGTTCTTATAAAAAAAATTTCCACCCATTTTGTGATGCCACAGCCACAGTTAAACATTTTTAAAGCTTTCTGAATAAATGAGTGAGAAACAGAGTCAAACGCTTTTTCGAAATCGATGAGCAGCAACAATCCAGGTTTCTTAAATGTCTCTGTATAATGAAGTTTTTTTCTGTATGATGTACTGTTGTGTTCTGTTTTGTTTACAGGACAGCTTGTAAGACAGGCCTTGAGTTGCCCAATAACTTTATCCTGCAATAAAATTTAAAAAAAATAGTCATCTCTCTCTCTCTCTCTCTCTCTCTCTCTCTCTCTCTCTCTCTCTCTCTCTCTCTCTCTCTCTCTCTCTCTCTCTCTCTCTCTCTCATTCCTTTATTTTATTTTATTTTTTTTTTTTTTTTTTTTTTTTGGGGGGGGGTGGGATTATCTTTGTCATGTCAACTCGTAATGCTCGCGATTAATGTTGGTCAACTTCATCGTGGTGCTATATCAGGCACGCCCTTCACATAGAACAGAAAGGGGTAAACATACAAAGATGAGTTTGGGAGAAGGGGGGGTGGATTATTATTATTTTATTTTTTTTTTACTGGTTACATCCCTGGATAATATCCGGTCGAGGAGAATCTTTTTTCCTTGTAGCTCTCTGGCTGGATGCTTGATGCATTCTGTGCATTTCACTATCTAATTTTGGAAGATGTGTGTGATCCTGGAGGGTCCCTCCCCAGTGACAAAGAATCCAATCTCCACGCCAGACATCGTCAAAACATCTAACCATTTGATTTCCGTTTTTACAATGCTTTCAGCCATTACAGCATCATTCTTTTACATCCCGCGTGGATGCAAAATAAATGGCACGAACTGACTGAACGTTGTCCATCTTTGTCCTGTCAGGAAAAGGTCTATTTCCGAAGTCGGCCTTCGTTTGAGCGCGCACAACTGTGTGCAGACAGACTTCCACATACGTCTGCCCGCGGAAATTTGCTCACTGCATTTCCCTGTGTACTGTCAGCGCTAAGTGCGGGAGACAGATTTAGATTGTTAACCCTTTAGCTGTCGGTAGCGCTTTTGGTCGCGGTGATTCCTGCAGGAATCACCGCGACCAAAAGCGCTACCGACAGCCAAAGGGTTAACTGAATTAAATCCACACCCAAACGTGTGACTGACAAGCGTGTGAAATGTGAAGTAGTCCATTTTAAACCACTCGGAGGACATTTTCAGAGGTGTTTAAAGAAAAGAAAAGTGCCATTTGGCTAACAACGAAATTCTCACCCCCGGCTATCGACCGACAAACTTGAGTACATGCTGAAGTGAGTGACGTTAGGAACAAATATAGATCCACTGTCTACTTGCTGAATTGACGAACGCATAAAACAGACGAGTGCGTTGTTTTCGACTTTGAAATAGTTTTTACGAGTTTAAACAGCAAATAATGCCTATTTTGTCACTAATAGAAAGCAATGGCGGCATCTTGCGAAGGCACAGGAGTTTTGTGCAAGTGATCGCAAAGATCCAATTTTAACTCATTCGAGACGAATGGCATCCGGATAGGCGGCTTAAGCCTGGAGCCGTTCGTCTCGAGCGAGGTTAGGTAGGCGCGTGGATGGAGGTTGGTTTTCTCGTGAATTGTCGGATTTATGTATATCAGACAAATACCGTTTTTTTCTGGCATTCTTGAACATTTCCATCTTTTAGAGGTGTCAGACGTAAACAAAGTCGCTGATTGACATTTAACCCTTTTCATCCTGATACACTATTGCAAGAAATAAGTTTGACCATGCTGGTTCAAGGGTGGTGCCAGCATGGTCAGCCTGTCTCCTGGACTGTAATGTAGCCTTCACTGGACAAACTCAAAAATCAGCCTCAGGATGTAATAGTTAGTTATTTGGGTTTAACGCCGAGCAGGCAACTAAGGCCATCTCACTGCGGTCAGGGTGTAATAGGTTAAAGGATGTCTTTCGTCACATTTTACTAAGAAAACAAATTTTAAAAAGGAGATACTTGGTGTTTTGGGGTTTTGACAACGTTAACGGGGCCCTCGTGGATTATCGGTGAACTCTTCACTTTGCATGTTATTTTGTGGGCGGAATGCTGTCCGAAGCTGGCACTCAGGCGCTACCAGATAACCTACTCGGTGAATAATTCGCTTACAAGCCACACGATCCCTGCTGTCTAAACATTATCTTAACTTAACCCCTTAGGGGCCACTGTAAGTACATCAGTAGTTGTATCTGAAATCTGTGTTCGTTCAACGACCAAAAGCCACAGCCGTCCGAGAAACGTAGATACAAATTGGTCTCAGCAAGAGGCATAGATCCTCATGAGCCCCCCTGCATGAGGATCTGTTTTTTTTTTTTTTTTTTTTTTTTTTTGTTGTTTTTTTGTTTGTTTTTTTGTGGTTTTTTTTTTTTGCTGTTGGATCGTGTTCACTTTTTCTCGGCAGTGAAGATGTTAACTGCCGTCGGCAACGCTATAACAGACAATTCCGTAACTGTTGATGAGTTAATGTTATTACTGTATCAGTTTGGTACAGCAAAGTATACGGTTACGATGCGTCATCTTGGACACGACCTGGTCAGAGTGGACACCTGCAGGGGATACTTATGTGTGTGAAACCATGAGTGCTTATGATTTCGAGCCGAGACTCGCTTTTGACACATGTTATCTCATTCTCATACTCACAAACCAGATAGGTGAGGCTAGCGCTGGCAGAATTGTACAACAAACCAAGGGGAATTACTCAGCGCTGGACAGACAACAGTTAGATCCCCTGCCCCCGCCTATCAGGCACCCAATCGCCAGCCCACAGAGAAATACGCAGGTATAGACCAAGACGATCATCTGCATCCTCATAAAGAATGCATCAGGTCTCTTATATAACCCATGTCTTTTTCCGGAACTTAGGAAGTAGGCAGGAGAAACATACATACACCATGTTTTCAGTGATGCTACCCCAATAACAAAACGTCTTCGGGCCCACGACGGCCGCAGTGGCCGGCCCGCGCACAGCCGTGCCGGCGTGCCCACTGCAGCAGTCGTGGGCCCGAAGACCTTTCCTCACTGGGTATATAGATTACATTTACAGGCCACTAGCTCACTCTAATTTTCCCATTATTATAATTAATCACGCATGTATCGAATTACGCCTACACGATGACAACTTGAAAACAAACGCCCCTTCGCATGACTCCATTCACCACTAGCTCAACCAGTTTGTGATTCAAGTCCGTCTTTCATCTGTTGGAGCCACAGATCATGTATATGTGAATGACCTATCGAAACACGCGAAACACAGATTTGATCCAAACAAATTCAGGGTTGGTGGACCCTATTCAGCCTTGACTCAGAACAACACGACATGAAACAATCATGACAGTCTAAAGTTAGTGCTAGATAGCTGATTGATTGATTGATGATGAAGCTGGTTATGAATCTCTCGTTCGTTGCCGGTAGTCGTTCTCCTCAAACGAAACCTCAGTAATAAATCGAATAGATACATGTACTAAACTACCGTGTACCAGAAGGACGTTTCTCTATGCATTCCCTGTCTCATATGATTAACGTCGAGATTATATACATTTTGCATGCTTTTCGATCGTTCACGCGTGTGCAAGCCATGTATTTTATATATTTTATGCGTGTGCACTCGCTGTGTGCTCGGCTTCCTTCATCAGAGCCGGCCAACCATGCACGGAGGGCGCCGAAAAGCATAATGATCCCCGATGCACATTAGTCTGAGAGACCGGAGATGCGGCTGAATAGCCGCGGACACAAAACTCTGCAAAGCATACGTCAAACAAAACAACATTGTTTTAAAGGCCCACTACCGCCGTAACTTGTCAAACATACACTTCTGTAACAGATGCTCATGAAAAGCTACACACAGGACTAGTTGTGGTTAATTTCTTTATATCAAGTAACCTGACAAACTGACTCCACCCCGTTCTAGAAATACAACGCTATCAGTGCGAGAAACGGCTAAAAGTAGACTGACACGCTAACGGCAGCGCAGAAGAAATAAGTGCGATTACGCGTGTGCTTTTGCTGCGTGTCCAAACTGCTGTTAAATTTCATTAGGTGTGTCGACAAGGCATAACAAACACACAAATGGTGCTGAAATGTGTCTTCAGTTTTACGCGTAATGCTACTTTAACTCATTCTACCCCAAGACCGAAATTCCCAAATTTTGCCGTTGTTCTCTGAAGACTGCATTGCAGTGCAGGACACAGATCGGCCATGATAGTTCAAGGGTGATGCCAGAATGAATAGCTTGGCGCCATAGGCGCCAAGCTATTTTGACATCACCCTTGAACTATCATGGTCGATCCTTATCTTGCTGTGGTGTGTCTGGGGTAGAATGAGTTAAGTGGAACTATGTGGAGCGTTAGCTAACTGCATGCAAGATTCACAGATCAGCATGAGCCCCCGCACCTTGCGAGGGCTCATGAAGATCTATGAATCTTTCCGGTTAAGTTCTTCCACGTCAGCAAGTCGGCGTTCCATATACAGATATCTTGCTAACATAGTGCCATAAGAACATTCCATCTAATGATGGCAGGGGTTTGATATATTTAACTCATTCAGCCCGACGGCTGTATTTCCCAAATTTTGGAGGCGTCATCTAATGACTATGCCCCAGTTGCAGGAGATGGATCGACCATGATAATTCAAGGGCAGTGCCAGATTAGCTGGGCGCCGACAGCCCCAAGCTAATCTGGCACTACCCTTGAATTATCATGGTCGACCCATCTCCTACTGTAGTGCGTCAGGGCTGAATGGGTTAAAGTGGTCTCACGTGTGAGAGCAAGAGTGAGTCTATGTAACGAGTGGCCGTCCGTCCTCACGCCGTGGTAAACTTCAAAGTTGGTCAAGGTCAAGGTCACGAGGGATCAGGAAATAGGTTTTTTAAAAAAATATCCATATTTTGACAACATTTGTTTTTCTCTCCACTATTCACAAATTAAAACCCAAACTTTGTACAGATATTCCTGGTTGTCCTATGCAAACTAATTTTGATGACCACTGGGAAAGTCAAGGGTCACAAAGATCAGGAAATAGGTCACGAATAGCCATTTTTGTACTTTTTTTTTTTTCAAATCTCAAATACATTCTACAACTTTCATCCCAAACCTGATTAAAAAAAAAGATACCTGTTGGTAAGACCTTCCTATGTATGATAATTTGGATGACCCATCGGAAAGATCAAGGTCACAAGAGATCGGCAAATAATTTGAAGAATGTTTTGCTCTCTTTATTTGTTTGTTGTGTGTTGTTGTGGTTTTTTTGTGTTTGTTGTTGTTGTTGTTGTTGTTTTGGGGTTTTTGGGGTTGTTGTTTTTTTAATTATTATTATTTTTTTTTTTTTTTTTTTTTTTGGGGGGGGGGGCGTTGGGGGGGGGGGCAGAGTGGTAGAAGTAAACCCTTTTCTTACGTTAGAACACTTGAACACTTTCTTATTTTAATGATCTGTCTGAAAAGAGGTTAAGCGTTTTTTATCTGTGTTCTCGAGCTAAGAAATTTGTCTGCAAAGTGAACATGTGGATGATTAGTTATCGACAACAAGTCTGACCAAGCAGTGAACCGGTAAACATACGGGCGCTTAGATTGACGTGCTCAGTAAGTCATATGGGATCCTCCTTCTCAATACCTTAACTTACCTAGTATTTCTGAAATGCGTGTGCTGCTTGATACTCGTCACACTGCCTCACAAACTACCTGTCCTACACAGATGGACAAGCGTCAAGAAAGACTAACATATCGAAAGTTGTCTTTTCCGGGCGCCGTTTCTTCGAGTGATATTGATAAAACTGTCCAGTGCGAACACATCACTGGACTTTGGACAGTGACTTTTTCACTGGACCCTGAGGTCGAAATTCCCGAATTAGGGAGTTGTCCTGTGAAGAGTACATAGCAGTTCGCGAGACGTCGACTATGAGGGTTCAATGATGGTGCCAGTATGGCTTGGCGCCAAGCCAGGTTATTCTGGCACCACCGTTAATCATTGAAGATCCATCCTTCTTCTGTTGCCGATAGAGTATGAGCGCTAAATGGATGAAAGATACACTAATAACCAAATCGTATCGGAATTGGCCAGTCTCGGACATCAAGGACCCTGCCTAAATAGACCTTAATAAGTAGTCCAGGCTACAGCACGTGGATCACGGATATTGCGGTTCGGTCAGCGCGTTGCTTCTCCGTCGAAAGATATATCCCAGTGCGCAAAGGTCATCGGGCCGATGTCGGCCGCCGTCGGCCTGCGCACTGCCGTGCGCGGGCCGGCAACGGCGTCCGACGTCGGCCCGATGGCCTTTTGCGCATTGGTTATGTTATCCTGAGCAACTCAATGTCAGGACTCCTCAGAAGCTGTCATGCCTTTTGTTAGCGAGAGGAGTGGTCGCTTTTAAATTCATAGTTCTGATGTGACTCTCCGACTATCAGGGGACGCATTCTGAATAAGAATAGCTCCTATTGTCCTCAGAGTACAAATTCATCACTGTATTTCCGACAGTTCTGAACATGTTGAACCCGGCCTGTGGTAAACAATGGCCGCAGGTTTGGTTGTTGTGCCCTGAAGACTACGTAACAGTGTCTATCACGGCTGCGGCCTATCCAAGTGTCTGTTCAAGAGTGGTGCCAGAATATGTTGGCACCCACAGGCACGTTATAGGCCGGTTTGTTAGGTGTATTTCGCGTAGGCTGGAGTTTGCGCTGCAACAGCGTGCGAGTGTCTCGCCAGCGGTGCTTTCGAACAGTGGGCGTTTCACGGTCTGAAGCCAAACTGCTGTAAACTTCCTCCTTTGAAACAGCCGAGACGGCGTCAGACACTTTGCAAGCAAGAGGCATATATTCTCATGAGTCCCTGCGGTTGCAAGGGCTCATGAGAATTTACGCCTGAGGCATTCCAACTATAGGCACGCACTTCACGCTGCTAAGTACAAAATATATAGGCAAGAGGCATTTGTTCACGTGGGCCCTGCACTTGCAAGAGCTAATGAGAATCTGTGCCTCTTACACATGGTCTAGTGTGGCTAAGGATGTATTACAGCGACAAGCGAACATTTTACAGGGCTATGTACAAATACTCTCACCTTTTGCAGGATCTGTTCATTAATTCCACTGCAAATCCAACCAGTCGGCTGCTTTTGGGAGGACATGTGAATCTTGTTACGTATTATCTGCGAGCGTGATACGGAAGAAGCCATATGTGAGTATTGTGTTTTCATGTTCATGAATGTCGTGTTTCTTTGTGAATAAGTTTTGGGGATTTTTTGGGGTGGGAAGGGGGGGGGGTGGAGGGGAAGAGAGAAAAAGGGGGGGGGGGGGCAGTAAAAATGGAGGGGTCGTTGTATTCATTTAGTGCTGACTGGTTTGATCAGAGATTATTCGTTATTGAACTATATGTTCGTTGACTAACTTCTCACGCATACAATCCATAAGCGATATGTCAACTCATTCTACCCCAGACACACCACAGCAAGATATGGATCGTCCATGATAGTTCAAGGGTGATGCCAGAATAGCTTGGCGCCTATGGGCGCCAAGCTATTCTGGCATCACCCTTGAACTATCATGGTCGTTCTGTGTCCTGCACTGCCATGCACTTCAGAGGACAACGGCAAGATTTGGGGATTTCGGTCTTGGGGTAGAATGAATTAAGAGGGGGAATCTGACTCAGTCCCATTTGATAAGCACTTTTCATATCAATTTAAAGCGATCTGCTCCAGGGCGTGCTTTGATTGATAAAATTTGCCTCTGGCAAATTTTAGCAATCAAAGCCAGCCCTGGAGCAGATCGCTGTCTTGCCTCAATTAAGACTGTTCATTGCCCTTTTTTTTCCGGCACTATGTATGTGAGTAGGCACGCATAACAGAATTTTTCTTCTGCCTCTCTTGCGAGTCGGTGGAACAGTCCTATAACTATCCTATGTTAACCCATATCATACTGAGGCTAAAAGCTTCAAATTTGTACAATGCCATACGCAAGCTACATTATAGTAAATACGGATAAGGATACGAACCAGTGGCTTTAGTTCAAGGGTGGTGCCAGAATAGCTTGGCGCCTAGAGGCGCCAAGCTATTCTGGCACTACCCTTGAACTGTTTTAGTCAAACCTTATTTCACACACTGGTGTATTCCGATTGATAAGGGTTAACATGAGAAGAAGGGCAGAACACTGAAGATCTTCCATTTTACGACATTTAAACATCAAAGGCCAAGTTTGTCCTTAGTTGTGTCCAGCATTACGGTAGGGCCTACATTTATACAGGCGATATTGACAACTAATAACCCTTTATTCAGTGGCTTCAGCAGGTCGCTCTCAGCACTTGACTGTGTTCAAAACTGACGCTACCGTTCGGCGGATAAGACGCGGCGTAGTTACGCGTCATTCCCGCCCAGCCGCTGTATTGTCAGTAGAAGTCAGAGCGGGGCGGGTTAATTTTGTTGTTTTTAGCTGTTTCCACAAGGTAATAACCAATGAGGCTACAGTAACATTATCATACGCAAATCTGTATGTTTCATTCGAACGACACATGCATATAAATCATTTAATCAGCTGTTGTCGTTGTTGCCACGAGGTCAATATACTTAAATTTCTCTATTCTTAAATTAGTGTATAATTGCTTCGTTACTAAACAATGATGTGTTTATATTATGTCACCGCCGTCGGTCTTGTTTGTCTTTCTTGCCCTGTGGAACTTATCGTACTTAGCTGTCAATGTGGACCGGTCTGTAATTCTGAACCTTACGGCTTTGAGCGGTAAGGTTTTAAAATCGCTGACCAGTTGACATTGTGCGTCTGATAATCAGTTTACTCTCACCATCTGAGGTAGATCGACTGTTACAGCTAAGTTAGTGCGTGATCGGTTTTGAGCCTGGAGAGCTGAACAATTGTTGTTCGATATAAAGTCATGCTCAAAAGTTAAGCAAAATCATTGTTTTATTCAACCTTTTAGCATGAGTTTTTAGATCTAGCAGATGACGCTACAGGAAGACGATCAGCTGTACCCTAAAGTCAGTTGCATGAGTGAACTTAGTCCTTGCGCCAGCCACTAACCAGGGTGCTCCGCTATAGAGCTGCGCCAGTCACTAAGCAAGGTGCTCCGCTACACCGGAGCACCTTGCTTAGTGGCTGGCGCAGGACTAAGCTCACTCAGTCAACTGATCCCCGGTCTGATTTTGGAATGATTACGGTCCTGGGCCAATATTAGGTCCAACATGACAACACGCAATTAATGAGCGAAGTCGGTTGATATTTAATATGTTTGTCGTTTCTGTGTCGTCAATGAGACAGACTATCGGTGTACCCAATACTGTTCAAATTCAAGGTTGCAACTGAACTCCGTCGCATGATATTTTTAGTGGGCCTCTTTCGCGAATGAATGAGTTGAATAACAAGCGACTGAATCACCCGGATATTGTTTTTCCAGACAGTAACCCCGTCATTGCCTAGAGAAATTGAACATCACCCAGCTGCAAGTGGCTTAGATCCTCATGAGCCCCAGCAGTTGTGGGGGCTCATGAGGATCTATGCCTCTTACTGAAACCACTTTGTATCCATGTTCTTTTGATCGGCGGCTAGAGGAAACTCTGACGTTGAATTTACAATGATTTCCAAAACGCAATCCGCGCGGACTGGCAGTGAAGTCTCCACTAAAACACACATATGACGCATCCTTCACTATTAACTCATTAAGCCCGACGCACGTATTTCCCAATTTTTGTAGGCGTCATCTAACGACTATGCACCAGTTGCAGGAGATAGATCGACCATAATAATTCAAGGGCAGTGCCAGATTAGCTTGGCGAAGACAGGCGCCAAGCTAATCTGGCACTGCCCTTGAATTATCATGGTCGACCCATCTCCTGCTGTAGTGCGTCAGGGCTGAATGAGTTAATGTATGGTATGGTATGGTGTCTCCAAGGCGCACATATCCATCTATTTAAAGATGCTCAAGGCGCCGCCGTAGGGATGGAAGCTGGTGCTTTTAAAGCCTGCTGCTACTAAGCGCTACTTTATGTGCAAACCTCCACCCGGTTATTAACTTCGGTGCATGTGAAATATTTCTGTTTCCATTTCACCGGCCTTCTCTTTTCGATTAGTGGTAATGGGATTTTAAGCGTGCGCACTTGATGATTATGCCATGCTGTGCACACGAAGGCGTCACAGGCAACCGTAAGCCGAGTCTGTACGTAAATCTGACTCGATGGGAATGAGGGAAGAGTCCACATCCCATTCCTGCCCACCAGGGGATTCGACATGAATCCGGGATCTTACGACTGCCAGCGCAGTGTCTTGTCCACTAAGCTACGTCTCCATGTCAATGTGGTTGTAATATCTGATTCTTGAGCACGTTTATGTATTTCCTTTTGTGATTTCTCTCTTGTCCCCACTGGGCCTCCATGCTAATGTGACCGAGACTGAATAAACTGAAATAAACTGTTAACAGAAAAGAGCGTATACTTTTTTAGTCGCCGACAACTCGCTCCCTCCACACGGGGCCTTCCATCACTCAACTCCCACCCCTTGCGTGAAGCGGCAGAGAGCAGTCGGGCCGTCTGCTTTCTGGGGACCTTCTGAAAGGAAACCGCGCAACACGCCCACACCTCCACAAATGCGTTCTTTTTTAGTGTATTTATTTTATTTCTCCTCTCCGCTAAATCTTTCTGTGAATTGACAAGAACGAGCGAGGTCACGTCTGTCCACGTTTCACACAATACACTGCCGAGAGTCGAACACTACCCAGCTGCAAGAGGCACAGATCCTCATGAGCCCCCGCATTCGCGGGGGCTCATGAGGATCTGTGCCTCTTGCTGAAACAACTATGCATGCGCGTTCCCTGGACGGATGAGGTTATTTGACGATGGATTCACCAAGATTTCAGAAACACAATATGCGTCCGATGGCAGGGTTTAACCCATTCAGCCCTGACGCACTACAGCAGGAGATGGGTCGACCATGATAATTCAAGGGTAGTGCCAGATTAGTTTGGCGCCTGTCGGCGCCAGCTAATCTGGCACTACCTTTGAATTATCATGGTCGATCCATCTCCTGCAACAGGTGCATAGTCGTTAGATGACGCCTTCAAAATTTGGGAAATTAGTCTTGCGTCGGGCTAAATGAGTTACAAGCGTGCGGCTGGATACACTAAGAATCTGACGTGGGGAAACTTTTAATGAACCCAACCCTCCCTTTTCGACCGCATACAAATAAAAGCCGCTGCGGTTACCATGTAGTTTAGACACAGCGATGAGTTAGTTAGTTCGGGTTTAACGTCCACATCACCGAGGTGATCATGGACGGCCCTGGCATACACAGCGATGAGTTTTGACCTCCCAAATATAAAGGAGGATTGGGGTCACTTATAACCCCGGCCGGAACCTCAACCAGTGAACAAAAGTCGATCGGGGCGACATCGGCCACCGGCGTTGGCCCCCGCACGGCCGTGCGCGGGGCAACGGCTGCCGATTACGGCGCCCCGATGGCCTTTTGCGCATTGGACAGTTGTTATTAAGTCCCTTCTATTTATAGAAGGGACTTTTTAGGACGGGTCTGCTTTGGGGCGAATTTAATAGCATGTCCATGATGTCAGAGGCGGGCAGGCTAAACCTCTAACAATTGAAGTGACAGGATAAAAATTACGTCATGTCTAGTTACGCTAACCTCGCTGCTGAACGTACATTTGGTGCGAAGCGCGGTATGTGCGTATGTATGTGCTATGTATGTGTGTGCGTATGTATGTAAACAAGAGAATCTCCAATATTTCTGTACACACAAGCTTGAAACTTGGCGAAATATTTCTTAAGAGAGCCTCCGAGCATACTGTAATTGAATGTCTCATTGAAGATATAAACAACCGTTTATAGGAAGTCGGTTGCCCCAGATTCGTCCGTAATTTTTGTCATATTTACTTGAACTTTTGCATATAGCTAGTTTGGAGAAAGACATTGAATGAGTTCGTTGGCCAGCTTTGTATCTTTTCAACTTCTTTAGTAAAAATAATTCTTTTAAGAAAAGAATTAAAACACACAAAAAATGTACTTCTATAGAAAGTCAGAAAATGGCGGTGACGTAAAAGAGGCAACTCCGTCAGCACGCAAACACTAACATAATACTCTAAATAGGAGTCATTCTCCCTCGCGCGCGCGCGTCTCTCTCTCTCTCTCTCTCTCTCACACACACACACACACACACACACACACACACACACACACACACATACGCGCATCTCCAAAAGTAATAGACCCTCATGCGCCCTGGAGGGCGCATGAGGATCTATGCCTCTTGGAGATGTTTGCACGCACTAACACTCGCACACACATCGTCGCGCTTTCAGAAGAGCATGCAGGTGACTCGTGTACTTCGTATATCATGTAGCTAGGTAAAGTCAACCTGCTTTCAGGCACACAAATTATAGCAAACTAGAAATTGTACCGTGATGAAGTTCTAGTTTTGTCACCATTTTCTCAAGCACTCGTAAAATATAAAATTACGTAAAAACTAAAACTTACGTCATGACAAATGACGTTTGACGGAACTCGCTGACGCATTGGCAGATCTGCGAGACGTTTTCAATAGGAGATAATTCAATATCAGAATCAGGACAAAGACAAAAGGTAGAGACCATTGACAGCGAGGACAGTTCTCATATAGAAGGGACTTTGTGGGTTATGGTTCATCCCATTTTTTTGTTGTTTTTTGTTGATGTTGTTTGTTGTTGTTTGGTTTTTGTTGTTGTTTTGTTGTTGTTGTTTGTTGTTGGGTTTGTGTGTGTGTGTGTGTGTGTGTGTGTGTGTGTGTGTGTGTGTGTGTGTGTGTTGTGTGTGTGTGTGTGTGTGTGTGTGTGTGTGTGTGTGTGTGTGTGTGTGTGTGTGTGTGTGTGTGTGTGTGTGTGTGTGTGTGTGTGTGTGTGTGTGTGTGTGTTCTGTAGCTCCGTCTCCATACTAAAATCAGCGACGCACAAACTTACCATATGGTGGTGACGCATTCGATATTTCGGATACTCACGCTAACGAAATGGCTATGTTCACTTTAGATCTGATGGCGTACACTGCAACGTGAGCGGATCCGTTTCCTGCAGGTGATTGGTTTTCGTCGTTAGACCTAATTAGACCTCCATTTTGAATTTCCGCCGCTTTCATTTTTTTTGACATCGCAGTAGCTGTCAGCGGCTTGTGCATTGACTAGAGCCTTCTGCGTCAGTTCATGGTAGCATAGGAGCGTCCAGTAGGTAGCATTTGTTGTTCTCTTCTTTCTTTTTTTTTTCTTCATGTTTTTGTAGCTTAGCGCCACAACACGAACCTTCTGCGTTTTTAACCCATTTAGCCATGACGCACTGCCGCAGGAGATGGGTCGACCGTGATAATTTAAAGGTAGTGCCAAATTAGCTTGGCGCCTGTCGGCGCCAAGCTAATCTGGCACTGCCCTTCAATTATCATAGTCGATCCATCTCCTGCAACTGGTGCATAGTCATTAGATGACGCCTCCAAAATTTGGGAAATACGGCCGTCGGGCTGAATAAGTTAACATTGGAGGGACGACTAACACTGTACCTTGGTATGCGCGTGAAACTTACGAGTTAGCTAGGTCATGCTGAGTTCAATTTTCCCGGGTAAAATTCATAGTATGTCCTATGACCTTTAACCCTTTCGGTACCACGCGATAGAAACGCTTACTTTGACGCCTTCGCAGTTTCACCCCAGGATAACCCTGCCTGAGGCACTCGGGTATTAATGACGACCCACGCTCCGACGCGGTAATCGAATGCGTCTACCGAAGTTTGCTGAGGTGACAAATTTGGGGGATATTAATCTTTTTCTGTCAGCGTCAGTTCGACTTAGATGTCTACAGAGGTTATACCTAAATCAGAAGTAGTTAACCCATTCACCCTGACGCACTACAGCAGGAGATGGGTCTACCATAATAATTCAAGGGTAGTGCCAGATTAGCTTGGCGCCTGTCAACTCTCTTTATTACTTCGAGGACGTACTTACTGTAGAGGGGCGCAACCTGTTTTGTTTTCATCCCTACGTCACACGACCAATCCCTTTAGCGCAAACCGTACCACATGACCGAGCTACCAAAACCCTTGTAGCAACTAATGGCGGACTTTTTGTAGCCCTCTTTCTGACGCGTCTGGGTGCCAGTTTTGTTCTACAAAAGATCACCAAAACGTTCTAAATTACAAAGTTACTTAGTGTTATTCGCACCATCAGGCACACTACTGGAGACGGCAACGTCATGAAAGATTTTAAATTGCGTCTTAAGTCTATTATGTATAAATGTATATTTATTGACCTCAGTCATGTCTGGCGTGATCCAGGTCGGAAGATTTATTCTTGATTTCTTTTACAAAACAAATAGTAGAGGAAACGAAAACAAATACGTTATTGGTAGCAGGGGCTTGCTGCACGGACCCTTGTAGGCCTTCGGGAGGTCACAGGAACCATTGTACCCATCAGGCCTTCGGGGTTCAATGGTTCCTTTGACCTCCCTCAGGCCTACAAGGGTCCGTGTAGCAAACCCCTGTTACCAATAACTTATATTATCAGAATGCTGCACGTCTCGAATAGGTGAACCCGTTCCCTGTTCAGAAAAAAACGTGAATACCATCCATCTGCAAGAGACACAGATCCTCGTGAGCCCCCGCATTCGCGGGGTCGCATGATGGTCTGTGTCTCTTGCTGTGACAATGTTAGTATCCATGTTCCTGGGACGGTTGTGGCTTGTGGCCCGATCAATCAACGCACTTTCAGAAACAGAAAATATGCGGGGGGAATTGGCTAATGGGTGAAAGATGCGATGGCAAAACTTCGCGACTGAAACACACATCGCATAAACGGCAGAGCGAGTGGATGGTTCTGAAAGAAAGCTAACCCAACAACAACACACACAAACCGTTTTAATGATTTAATGATTTGAAACTACTACGAGGACTGTGCGCCCGAGTACAGCCGAGTTTCTTAGAAGTGTGTATTATACTTTTCAGGGTGAAAACATGGCTTGAAAAACTCTTACATAAGACATAAGACATTTATTCACCAAGTAAAACGTTACAAGGATTTTTGTGTGACATGGCGACATTAAAATACATCCTCACTTACTACACATGCATTCATCATGACATACACTCAGTCGTCCTGTATACAGCACTAAGATAGATAAACACAATATTACAGACATCAGTCCTATGTCATAATCATGGAATCACGTTGTTCCATGGATGGTGATGAACTGAGTACAGCTTCTGGAAAGAAACTGCATCTGAATCGAGAGGTTCTGGCTTTCAAAGCACGAAACCGCCGGCCAGAGGGCAGAGGCTCGAAGAGATGATTGGCTGTGACAGATCGCGAACGATTTTTCCTGCCTTCCGTTCCATTACCGAACTGTGTATTACGGTACTGGGCTATTATTCACTCTTTCGAGACGTGCCGCATCCGGATTCGCGGCTTTACGCCGCGAATCCGGATGCGGCACGTTTCGAAAGAGTTAACTCATTCAGCCCCGACACACTACAGCAAGACATGGATCGAGCATGATGATAGTTCAAGGGTGGTGCCAGAATAGCTTGGCGCCTATAGGCGCCAAGCTACTCTGGCACCACCCTTGAACTATCATGCTCGTTCTGTCTATAGAAGTGTAATACAGTCCTTCAGGGGGCAACTTCAAAATCTGGGCCGGGATTTTGTTCCTGTGGCAGAATGTGTTATGTGTCTTCCTAAGGGAAGGTTGGTATGCTATTCAACAGGTTTCATACTTACAATAAGTTTCAGTTATTGGGGTTTTTTTTCCCCCGCTTAGCTAGTTTCCTCGTAAAACCTTCTACTCGCTTATATAATGCGTTTTTTTTTTTTTACAGCGTGATGCACGCTCACTTCATTTTACTGCAAAGAAAAGAAAAACTAGGGCATACCTCTTGACACTTCACCCTATGGGTATCGGTAGCGGGTTAGGTCGCGATGATTCCTGTAGGAACCAACTCGACAAGAACCACTACCGACAGCCAAAGGGTTAACGTCAACCTGTTTTGAAGTGTTAACACATTCTGCCCAAGAACCGTAAATTCCCAAATTGTGAAGTTGCCTTCTGAAAGTCTGTATTACAATTCTAGAGACATTGGTTAGTTATTTGGGTTTAACGCCGAGCAGGCGACTAAAGCCATCTCACGGCGGATTCTAGAGACAGATCGAGCATGATAGTTCAAGGGTGGTACCAGAATAGCTTGGCGCCTATGGGCGCCAAGCTATTCTGGCACCACCCTTGAACTATCAAGTTCGATCCCTGTCTTGCTGTCTTGTGTCGGGGCTGAATGAGGTAAATCCTTTCCGAAAAAAACCCGCAGAAGCATGAAGCACGTTGTTTTAGTACAACATACTTTATTTTCACATTTTCTGGTTAAACCCCCTTTAACAAAATGGACATATTAACCCCTTGAATGCCACTTGACGTACACTGCGTTTCTGCATTGTTCGTAAATTCAACGCCAAAGAGCCCAGACCATGCCAGTAACAAAGACTCAAAGTGATGTCAGCAAGAGGCATTGATACTCATGAGCCCCAGCAATAGTGAGAGCTCATGAGAGTCTATGTCTCTTGCGGTTAGGTCGTGTTCACTTTCTCGGCCATCAAGAGGTTAGACAGGAACTCAAGGAACTACGATAAAGATAAGAATCGCATTGTATGCTTGACTGTATAACTAACTCATTGCGCCCGAGGTCCGAAATACTGACCCACATTTCGGAGTTATCCTCTGAGGACTACATTACAATTTAGGAGACAGATCGATCATGATAGTTTAAGGGTGGTGGCCTATAGGAGCCAAGATATTCTGCCACCACCCTTGAACTATCATGGTCGATGTGGTGTGTCGCGGGCAAAATGAGACAACGTCCGTGTTGGAATAAGGTTTCAACCCCAAAATTGGATAAAGTGTGTTGAAATCGTCCTTTTGTTTTTTATTTCCTTTCTCTTTTTCTTTCTGTGATATTCTTTGTAGCTTACGCGCGTGACGGTCACCTTTTTTTCTTTTCTTTTTTTCACTGGATTCCCTTTGCCTGCTCGTATTGTGGGCCAAGGTTTGTTTTTTATGGGCGTATTTTTTGTTTGTTTGTTTGTTTGTTTTAACGCCTTCGTTGCTAGTGTACGCAGATTATGTTTCTGAATTTTTTTTAATAAATGTAATGCCAAAGAGCCCACCTCTCTCAGGAACATCTATACACAATTGTGTCACTAGAGGCATAGATCCTCATGAGCCCCCGCACACACGGGGGCTCATGGGGATCTGTGCCTCTCGCAACTGGATCGAGTTCATTTTTCTTCGACAGTGAAGGGGTTAAACCGAATTCGAGTTCTCAATCTCCGTGCTAAGTGAGCGGAAAAAGTAAGACCTTTGACACGCATGCCAGTGTTTTCTATTCAGTTGTCCTGCTTTCAAACTTACTGCTCTACTGGCCTACTTTTTCGGTTCACTTAGCACAGTGCTTGAGAACGAGAATTCAGTTTAACTAATTCACTGCCGAGAAAACGTGAACTCGATCCAGTTGCACGAGACATAACAAAGTTTATTAGTCTTGCAATAGACGGTTTCAGCGTTCAAAAGTAGGTCAACAACTGCGCGTCTTGTGGCGCAAACAGTGGATGAGGCTTTTGGCCCCTTCTGTTACGATTGTGGTTGTGTTGTTCTGTGAGAGCATGCATGTGTTAATCTTAGGAAACGATCCGATATTTATTTGAGCTATTTTGATTACGTATCACATACCTTTTCAGTAAGATTCTTTATCGTTCGCGCAGATAGCGGAATTGGCTTTGTTATGATACGCTAAGTTTAGTCCGGAAGCTTCTAGCGAAGTCGCACGGAGACTAGCAGTCGATTTTTGTTATGCGTCGATTCGCTGAGAATAAACCAGATCGTTCGAGCAGGGTCGCGCTGTCGAGTGACTTTACGTGTGACATCGAAGAGTAAGCAACATTTTACACAGTAGTAAAGCCGCTCTATTTTTAATCATAGTTGTTTCCTGTGCGCGTGAAGTTGGCAGCCGTTCTTTGCGTGTTATGAAAGGTCGTGAACGGTCTGCCATACTCTTATGTGACGTCATTACACACTGGGATTTGGCGCTGAAATGAGCAGTCGAATTTTTGTAGACTATTATAGTTTATTCTAGAAAGTTTTTATTATTATTAATATTTATGAGTTTCAGTTACGTGTTCCGTTCTGATTGGTTGCGTTCTGTGATTTCGTTAGATTATTCTGGAAAATCGTTTTACTATAAAGTTGGTGCTAGGAAGCACGTGTGTACATTGTCATGCATTGTCAGTTGTAGGGACACACAGTTTATCGTCGGTACGTGGCCCGTATAGGGTGTACATTTTGAGAGACGCAGCGTAACGGTGGTGTTCGTTGTATGAGAAACATTGTGTCGGCAGTGTTGACATTTGCAGAAGAGACATTGTATCAGTGTTGGTGCATTTGGGAATGCATTGTGTGGAGATCGCATCGCTGAAATAAAGTATTGTTGGAACTGTTTCTCCAGTATTGTCTACAACCTTAAGCCACGTGTGACGGGTTGCAGCTGAATGAAGTTTCTTTAAAAAGAACCTTACGTGCGTGCGTCTGGTGTGATATCATACTACGACTACGACTCAACACGTAACACCTTCAATGCCAGCGGACGCATTTTTGCGTTCTTGAAATCAATGTAAATTCAGCCCCAAAGAGCCTCAGCCGTCAAAGAAAAGTGGAGTCGTGGAGAAACTTCTCCCATCTGAATGTTTTGGCCATGTAATAAACCATATATATAGTGGTGGTATTTCCCAAGGTGCACGGTTAATCATGTACCATTCTACGAAGCGTAATACTTTTTTCCCCCAAAACAAAATTTAAAAAAGATCGTTATTAGTCCTTTGAGCTCCATTCATAGTCAGTAGGGAGCGTTTCCGAAACTAATCGAGAGATCCAGACAGCAATGTGATCGACCTACAGACTATACTTCACACTGACTGAACTGCACGTACAGTACTACCTAGTGAAAGTACAACGCGCACTTGGAACAGCTCCCTCTATTAAACATTAAGCCCTAAAGTCGAAATTTATATATTCTGGAATTTTTCCCTTAAATGCATACATCATACCATTTCAGATATAAATCGACAGTTAATTCAAGGGTGGTGTCAGAACAGCTTGGCGCCCACAGGCGCCAAGCTATTCTGGCCCCACCCTTGAAGTATCATGTTCGACAAGTCGTCTGTCGCAGTGTGCCAGGGCTGTGGAGGATAATTGTGAAGCACCATTTTAAAAGATCTTGGGAGCTTGGCACATGCTGCAATGCACATGCTACAATGCTTGCAGCAGATGGCAAGCAACAGTTCAATTCATTCAGCCCCGACACACCACAGCCAGATATGGCTCGACCATCATAGTTCAAGGGTGGTGGCAGAATAGCTTGGCGCCTATAGGCGCCAAGCTATTCTGGCACCACCCTTGAACTATCATGGTCGATCTGTCTCCTGAATTGTAATGCAGTCCTCAGAGGAAAACTCCATAATGTTGGGATTTGGTACCTGGGACACAATGAGTTAATACCCGTCTGCCAGATCAACATTATTAGCATATGCTGCAACGCTGAGAGGCAAGTCATGGCTGCGTAGTGTTACAGAAAACAAACCAAGAAGATGAGTTTTTATCGAGGAGCAATATATATCGACAACATTGATGGTATTCTGCAACATTGCCATTGCCAGCTCATTGCAGACACACTCGTTGTGGTAGCATTCCGCGCAAAGCCTGTCAGTACTGTATGCACGTAATCTGTTCCGTTCAGAGTGTATTCCTGAAATCTTCGTTAATTAGAGACCAAAAACCGTAGATGTCCCAGGAACGTGGATTCAAAGTGGTGTCAACAAGAGGCATAGATCCTCATCGACCCCCGCAGCTGCGAGGGCTCATGTGGACCTATACCTCTTGAAGTTGGGTGGTGTTCACATTTTCTCGGCACTGAGCTTGTTAAAAACTACATGAAACTACTTATGATTCCTTTTCGCGGGTAGAGTTTGTCCATTTTACCATTCCAGCAAACTTTCTTTCTTCAACAATATTTCTATGCTAGTCTATGATCTTGAACCTTACGGCTAAAAGCCCTAAGGTCCAAAATCACAGACAAGCACACATTTCTTGAGCAGCTTGGCTCCTTTCCAGTGACGACGATACATTGGATCTGTCTCATTGTCTGCATCCGCCCTCAGCTCACTGCATCTTTGCCCCTTGGGATCCAGCCATGGACTAAGTTGCATGAGAATAGCGGAGCACCTCGCTTAGTGGCCTGCGCAATAATAATAATAATAATTACGGGATTTATAATGCACTTATCTTATAATAATTATAACTCTAAGCGCGCACTCACAACTCGCGCACGCATGCGCACACATGTAGACAACGACTCACGTACCACAAATAGTGAAATACATTACGACAGTCAGCTTCGGGTGGGGAGTGTGGTGATATAGTGCTAGAACTGTTGAAAGAGGTGAGTTTTGAGGGCGGACTGGAAGGAGGAGAGAGAGTGTTTCTGACGAAGAGAGAGTGGGAGAGTGTTCCAGGTGGATGGACCTTATACTGAGAAGGAGCGGGGGCCAAAAGTGCTGAATTTGGTGCGGGGGATGTGGAGGCTGAGAGGGTCGGAGGCGGAGCGGAGGGAGCGGGGAGGAGTGTAGGGGTGAAGTAAGTTTGAGAGATGGGCAGGAGCGCAGTTGTTCAGGGATTTGTAGCAGAGAGACAGAATCTTGTATTGGATGCGTTGGGGGATGGGGAGCCAGTGAAGGAGCTTGAGCAGGGGAGTGATGTGGTCGGATTTTTTCTTTCTGAGAACGAGGCGGGCAGCATTGTTCTGGACGCGCTGGAGAGTGAAAGTGGTAGAGTGAGGGAGGCCGGAAAGGAGAGAGTTGCAGTAGTCGACGCGAGATAGGATGAGACAGACAGCGAGTTTGGTGGCAGCTTCGGTAGTGAGGTATTTTCTGATCTGACTGATGCGCGGAGGTGGAAATAGCATGCCTGGGCCGTGGAGGAGACGAAGCTGGTCATGGAAAGAGAGGAATCGAGGATACGCCGAGGTTTTTGGCCGAGTCAGAGAGGGAGATGGGGGTGCTGTCGAGTTGAAGGGTTGAAGGTGGAGAGAGGGAGGGAGCTGGGAAAGTTTCTGGCGAGTGCCTACCAGCATGGCTTCCGTTTTGTCGTCGTTCAGTTTAAGCTTGTTTGCTGTCATCCAGTTTTTCACGTCTTCGTAGCAGTCAGCCGTGCGAGTCAGTAGTGACTGAGTGTTGTCGAGTTTGTCTTTGTCTAGTAGTTGTGAGTCGTCTGCGTAGAGGTGGTGGTGTATGTGGTGAGACTGGATGATGTTGGACAGGGGAGAGGTGTAGAGTGTGAAAAGTACCGGGCCCAAGACGGACCCCTGTAGAACTCCGCAGGAGAGCGTGACTGGGTTGGAGGAGACGCTGTCGATGGTGACGGACTGCTGTCTGTCGGAGAGGTAGGAGAAAAACTAGGAGTGAGCAGAATCAGTGATGCCAACGGAGTGGTGAGGGCGGTGGAGGAGGATAGAGTGGTCTATAGTGTCGAAGGCGGCAGAGAGGTCGAGTAGCGTAAGAAGGGAGATGTTGCCCGAGTCGGTGGAGAGAAGCAGGTCGTTTAAGATATGTAGAAGGGCTGTTTCAGTGCTGTGGTGTTTGTGATAGGCAGACTGGAAGGGACTGAGGAGGTTGTTGTCGGCGAGGTGGAGGTTGAGCTGGTTGAGAACAACCTTCTCAAGAAGCTTGGACAGGAAAAAGAGATTGGAGACTGGTCGATAGCTTTTGAGTTCGTTTGGGTCGAGGTTGTCTTTTTTTTGAGGAGAGGACGGACGATGGCGGACTTGAAGATATCGGAGACGGATCCGTTCTCTAGAGATGTGTTGATGATGTCGGTAATGAAGGGCAGAAGTTTTGGAAGGCCGTCCCGGCAGAGAGAAGCTGGGAGGGGTCTAGTTCGCAGGTTTTGAGAGGCATGGACTTTATGGTCTTGAGGACTTCATCCTGAGAGACGGGGCGGAAGGACGAGAGGGGGGGTGCTGGAAAATGGGTGGTCGGGAGGGCAAGGCGGAGACGGCAGAGTGTCGAGTGTGTTGCGCAGGATTAAGCTCACTTATGCAACTGGTCCCAGGGAACCATCTGCGAGAGGCATAGACCTCATGAGGCCCAGCGCCTTGTCAGTGGAGGATCATGAGGATCATGCCGCCTGCTGGTGCCTATTTTACGTCTGCAATGAGAGAGTCATGCGGCGTTCGGTCCACACGATGAGATGATGGATCGTCAGTTAAATGTTCGGGTCCGGTAATTTCACCTTCTGGGTGCAGGCATAGAGCAGGCACTTAGACTTCTTCTTCTTCTTGTCGTTCGCAGTGGGCTATACGGTCAGACCAGCACCGGTGATGAATGACGTCGTTTTCTCCAGGTCTTCTCGACTGCCGTAGAGTTTGGTCTGCAGTGGAGTTGGCGATGGCCACACTTCTTTTCTTTCATCGTCCAGTAGGGGGCATCTCTGGAGAATATGTTCCGCTGTTTGGTCTTCCTGACCACAGGCACAGGTTGGTGATGGCGCCAGCTTCAGCTTTCTGTTCATGTGAGCGTTCAGTCTGTTGTGGCCGGTACGCAGTCTGATCAGGACGACTTGCTGCTCTCTGGTCATTGTGTGGTAGTCATCTCTGTTTGACCTTGGCCTCATCAATGCCTTGATGATTGTCTTTTGCTCACTATAGCTGACGCTGTTTTCTTGTTGATCTTTTGTGGCTCCTTCTTTCGCCAGCTCGTCTGCCCTTTCATTTCCTGGTACCCCACAGTGAGCTGGTATCCACTGGAGGACAACTCTTCTGGTTTCTCTGACCTTCTGCAAGGCTCTGGTCAGCTGGGCGAGCTTGTCGTTCTCGAGGGCCTGAAGGACTGAAAGGGCATCGGAGAAAAAGACAACTTGGTAGCATGGGTCTGCGGAATTCTGAACCATGGAGGCGGCCTGCATAAGTGCTTCGGTTTCTGCTTTGTAGTTTGTGCAGTGTTTGCCAGTGGCTACACTGCTTAGACAAGTTTGAACTAGCAGGATAGACCGGATATTGAATTTAATTTAATCGGCTACACCTGTCTTAAACCTTTAACATCCACTGATCATACAAGTGTGCCTCAGAAATTCCCCGATAAAGAGCTCCAGCCGTCTCATGAACAACGGATACACAGTGGTTTCAGCAAGAGTCATAGATCCTCATGAGCCCCCGCAAACGCGGGGGCTCATGAGGATCTATACCTCTTGGAGTAACGTGGTGTCCATTTATTTCTCGGCAGTGAAGGGGTAGATAGAACTTAAAAAAATTTAAAAAGATAAAAATGACTTCACAGTTCTGTTTGGATCATGAAATTTGTACCACTGACGAAATGGGAGTTTGATGTTGAGTCTGGAAAGATGGGCGTAATCTACAATAGCTCAGTATCTGTCTGTCATGGTCCTAGCGGCTTTGTGCTATTTTAGCCGCACGCAAGGTATAATCCCCAGACCCCAGAGCATGTACTGCAGTCATGTCCCCTGTACCAAGACGACAGGATATAGCACTGGCCACATGGAGCGACGCTGGCAGAGAAACTCTGGGGCTCCATTCTAGTCCTACTGCAGACCACGAATTTTATCTCAACAACCAATCTTGACATCTGAGGCAAAAACCCAGGAACGCTGAAAAAGAAGCCCCACGCAAACATTTCGCTGTAATACCGAAGGACAGGTGGCTGGGTGTTTGTTAGATTGGTTTTTCTTTTTTACACTAGCTTGAACAGTTTCCTTGCACTGGCGGATGACTGACGGTTGATTTCTTTGGAAATTCGCCAAAATGACCAAATCCAAATCTTCTGTGCATTGCTCGATAAACACTAAATTATCTTGACACCTTTTTCTTTTTCTTCTTCTTCTTCTTCTTCTTATTTTTTTAAGGAGAGGGTCTTTTTCTCCATGAACTAAAAATTACATTCCGCGAGTGAAGAATTTCCTAAACCAAGTCTCAGGTGCATGAGTGTGTTTGCATGAGGTTCTTGTCGGACAAATCCCTTATCTGTGTGGCCTTATTGGCAATATCCAAATGCGCCTCCTCCATGCACAAATTCTTCTGGCATTACGGACACTGCAATCGACATCCGACGAAAGATGAGTTTTTTTCTGCCAGTCCCTTCCAGCTGCAAGAGGCATAGATTCTCATGAGCCCCTGCAGTCGCAGGGTCTCATGAGAATCTATGCCTCTTGCTGAAAATTGTCGGCCCCATATTTACACACATATCGATGTGCTTCACACACCCGGAGAGATTTCTGTCAGCAAGTCTCGGTTGCATGAGAACAGGATTCTAATAACACGACCCACTATGTTGGATCTAGAGTCCCAGCCGGTGGACATATGTAGCTTTAGAAGTATCGTCCTTCTGCTCTTGTCTTGTCTTTTTTCCACGTCTTCTCCTATGTCGTTTGATCGTTATGTTTTTTCTTATATCTCTGAAGCACAGCTTGCCTCGGCACTTTTTGTCTGGGACGAACTGCCCCAAACTGGCCACTCCCTCCCCACTCCACTCCCATTCCTCCTCCCCCCCCCCCCAAAAAAAAAAAAAAAAAAAAAAAAGAAACCTACCCGCCCCACCCAACTTCTACTTCCCCCCCCCCCCCCCACAACCCGAAACATAATAATAATAATGATTATTTATATAGCGCTTAATCTTACTCAAAAGCTCTAAACGCTTTACAATCTGTAGTGTATACAAGACTAAAAATACAATGACATATATGCACATAACAAACAAAACACAATGCCCGAACACACCACTTTTACAATAAACTAAACAACAATACATACATAATAATTTATATTCTAATTAACATTCAGTCTAAACAAGGAGGATTGCAGAACTACAACTAAGGCATCAAACACTGGCAGTTATTCAAAGTAAAGCTTGAAGAGGTGAGTTTGCAACGACCTCTTGAAGTCAGAGACAGATTCACTGTTTCTGACCTCCATAACACTGGGGCTTGATAAACAAAAGTGCGCTGACCAAATGTTCTAGTTTGGACAGAAGGTACACACAACTTCCGTTTATCAGAAGAGGAGCGGAGCTCACGAGAGGGTGTATACACATGCAGCAAAGAGGACAAGTATACTGGGCTGGTGCCAGAAAGGCAGTTAAAACAGATTGACATAACTTTGTATTGAATACGTGAGGACACAGGTAGCCAGTGAAAGGACTTTAAGATGGGTGTGACATGCTCAGTCTTACGGGCTCTCACAAACCGGGCTGCATTGTTCTGAATCTTTTGAAGGCGATCAATGAGATACTTAGGGCAGCCACAAAGTAATGAGTTACAATAATCTAGCTTGGACAGTACAACTGCACAAACTAGTGGTTTAGTGGCTTCCACGGTCAGCAGGTGACGAACTGAACTAATGCGACGAAGTTCCAGATAAGCTGATCTACACACTGCACTGACATGCTGTGACATAGATAACCCGCTGTCAAGTGTAACACCCAGGTTTCTCACACTCGCAGAGAAGCCAATGAGTGTTTCATCCACAGACAATGATGACGGTAAAGGCAGGGACGAAGATAATCTTGAATTAGCTACCAACATTGCTTCAGTTTTGCCATCATTTAACATCAGTTTGTTGGTGGTCATCCATGATTTGACATGGTCAAAGCACTGGCTTATGCTTTGGACGGCATTCACAACTCGCTAGACAGTATCACTTTTGTACATCTGCGTATCATCTGCAAATGCATGATGGGAAATGGAGTGACTACAAATCAGGTCGGACAGGGGCTGAACATACAGCACGGTAAGAACAATACAGGTCCTAGGACCGAGCCCTGGGGTACACCAAACCGAAGAGGTGATGGCTCAGAACGACAGCCGCCGTCGACAGAAACCATCTGGGATCGTTCAGTCAGGTATGAACTAAACCATCCCGCTTTTTTTTTTTTTTTTTCTTTTTCAGTTTTTCAGTTTTTTTGACAGTTCACATTTGTCATTTCTCATGAGGATTTTGTTTACGTGACAGAAACCTATTTAGAACGAAGAGCTAGTGTTTTACCGCTCAGCCCATTAAAAAAAAACTTGAAAGTGTAAAAGTGACTGAAAGGGTTGCGGTCGGCGGAGACAGCTTGAAGAATGGCAACGCTCTCACAAGTTAACTTCCCACTGCTAAGCACAACCAACTTTTTAAAGAGGCTTATATTACAGGCTTAAACCCCCTGCAAATGCTGGGACTGATGGTGCGAATCTATGCCTCTCTCTATCCTTGTTTACATCGGTGGTTCTCTCTTAGATGTAGGGGCTACACCAGCCAATGTACGCGTGCCTTAACGCGTCCAGTGCTGAGAAAATTTTAAAGCTACACAACTGCAAGAGGTATAGATCCTCATGAGCCCCCGCAGTTGCGGGGGCTCATGAGGATCTATACCTCTTGCTGACATCACTTTGATTCCTTGTCCCTGGACCGACAGCTATGGCGTTTCTGTGTTGAATCAACGAAGATTGCAGAAACACAATCTGTGTCAGCTGGACTAAAGGCATGGCCTCCGGCAGTGAAGGGGTTAAACCGCGGTGCCCCTGCTGTGCTCTGCGAAATGATGTACGTTGATTAGGCTAATCCCAGCCACATGCAAAAGACAATTCTCACAATTCAAATAATAAAGATACTAGTAAAAAGTAGTTTTTAGAGCCGGAACGAGAGCAGACACACGCGCGCGCGCGCACACACACACACACACGCACACACACGCACACACACACAAACACACACACGCACGCACGCAGGCACGCACAAGATTAATAGGGGGCAGTGGGGTGGGGGCCAGAGAGATGCGGATCATCACGAGGTTGAAAACGGTTAATTGAACGCTACGGAAACGAGATGGGTTTTCAGATTTCATTTAAAGACTCACCAATGCGCTAAAGGCCATCTGGCCAACGTCGGCCGCCGTTGGCTCGCGCACGGCTGTGCGCGGACCAGCGGTGGCTGACGTCGGCCTGACGGCCTTTTGCGCATTAGGTCAGTGCTAGGCCGTGACTGGCCGAGTGGAATTAGTGGAATGCGCCACGATAATGGGGGTGAAATGGGAAAATGCTCGTGGGCCGACCCCATGGAGCGTATATTGTGACATGAGGATGGTTAGTTCGGGGTTTAACGTCCACGGCACCGAAGTGATAATGGACGGCCCTGACGGGCGGGTTATGGGGGACAGGAAAATCTATTGCCTATGGAGTACGACCTGAACACTGATCAATTCAGGCACACCGCAACTGTGCCACTTTGATTTACGAGGAATTTTCAACGGACATGCTATGGAACAAGCCCGTCTTTTTTTCCCTGGATTGCGAGTCCAGCTACCGGGGCCGGGACGGGGACTCGAACCCACGACCAGGCGATTCCCTTCGCTCTCTTGCTCCGACGCTTAACCGCCTGAGCTATTTCGGAATTTGTGACATGGGGAGAGGCTATCTGGCGCTTATCAGCGTGGAGACCGCCCGCCATATTGTGTATGCCACTAACCGCTACCGCCGTGCTGTGTTTATGCTACAGCCTGTATATACTGCTGCCTTTTAAACACTTGGCGGAAATAACGATAATGGAATGCTAGGCGTGTGAACTGTACGGACTTGTACTTGTTGTGCATTTCCAACATAATACACACATTATAAAATAACCAAGTGGTCTAAAAGCGTTTGTTTTGAGCGCATATTTTTTCCTTACGGCACAACCTCTCGCGTTAATGTTTTCTTACGTTACGTAAATTTAGACAGGACTATGACTGTGCCATGCATGCGGAAGATAAAGACGTTTTTGAATGAGTTATCATAGTGTTGGTGCCTTATTTCTAAGGAATCGCGAAGGTATTGCTCTGCCATATACCTATCCTTGGTAGATCTATTTGGCTCAGCTGAATGAATACCAGTCGCTGATGGAAATCAGTCGTACATATTTTTCCTGTTTTTACACCTCTGTGTCCCCAGGTGACTGATCCATCTCCCTTGCCCCATGTCATGTACACTATGTGCATAAGAGTGTGGATGAAATCAAACACATAAGTTCTTAGGACTTCCTTCTTCCTACACGCACACCAACTGCACAACACTCCGACTCACACACACACACACACACACACACACACACACACACACACACACACACACACACATACACACACACACACACACACACATGCATGCACGCACAGAGAGAGACAGACAAACAGACAGACAGAAGAAACATAAACACTGACAGACAGACAAGAGGCAGAAACAGACAGACAAGAGGCAGAGACACTGACTGATTGACAGACAGACAGACAGAAGAGGCAGAAATACTAACAGACATACCGACGAACATACACTCTGAAAATGGAGCTGATAATTTGATTATGCAGACGCTCTTTATTTCGTGCCCAACTCTAACAAGATCAAATCATGTAAAAAGCATCTGACATTCACTGTCAGTGTTTCAGTGACTCTTAATCTTATCTTATCCATAGGATTTACACGCTCATACACATTCTTATTAACAGACAGAACGGTAGGACACGCGAACATTTTCAATTTATACCATGAAAATATCCTATTTTTAGCTGACTAAACAATACAAGACAAAACAAAAGAATACAATATAAGGATACACCACGCATTCTTATGCCACGTGTACTTTTGCCACTAACCAAAGTACAAAACAATGTACTATGTGTACAAGCTAGTCATACCGGTCCATGTGTGTAAAAAGATGTTTGATATCGCACACTGTATGATGCAGTGGCCTGTTTATCGGCCGGCCGTACACACTTGAGCGACACAAGTCAGTCTGGATTTTTATGTCTAGTTTATGTGTGTTCCGAGGACGTTTTGCTTTCAATTGTCGGTACTCATCGTCAGCGGACCAAACTGTGGAGATGAAAATTTAGTGTAGTGTTCTGCTGTATGTATCTCGATCTCCGTTTAAGCCTGTCCCCCGTATTGGCTGGGGATTAGGATTGATAGCTCTAGGGCTTTCCTACTGATTTGTGTTCGTAGGTCGTTGGCTCACTTTCGAAAGGATGCTTGCATAGAGTTGTATCCTAGCGTTTGTGAGGTTCAACTTTCTTGTTGGACAATTTTACATCATTGCGCCATTTTTTTTTAAAAAAATATATCAATTTTATTTTTTTATTTTTTTTATTTTTCCTTCTTCCCCTCCAGCTTTTATTTTCTCGTCATGCCTTTCTCTCGATTTTCGCGAATATCGCGATTGTTGCAGTTGAAAGCTGTGCAGCCTGTCATTGTGTGTGAATGCAAACATGAACTGTCTCTGCCGCTAGTGCCAGAAACGCTGGCGCCTGCATTCAGAAGGTGCAGACCGCTGAGCGTGCGACGCCGCACTCTGCGAAGCTGGAATCCCCACTCCTTTTTGTATCAATAGTTGCGGAAGTGTATAGCGTTGCCGCTGGCAACGCTATACGACACTTCCGCAACTATTGATCCGGGGCGCCTTGAATGAGTTAAAGCTTAGTGCTGGAAACTTTGAACGTCAGAGGTCGGTTGGTTATTTTGGGGTTTAACGTCCACGGCATCGGAGTGTTAGTGGACGCCCGTAACGGGTGGGTTATGGGGACAAAGGCAGCTATTTCCTATAGAATATGACATGAATACTGATCAGCTGTGCCACTTTGGATCAGGAGGACTTTTCAACCAACATGCTATTGAACAAGCTCGTCGTTTTCCCTGGATAGCGAGTCCAGTTACCGGGGTCACGACTCAGTTGGACTCGAACTCACGACCCGGCTATTCCCATCGGATCTCTTTTGCTCCGGCGCTCACTTGCTTGGGCTATTTCGCCCGGGACTCTGACGTCAGTGGGTCAGAGGAGATGAAAGACAAAGAGAGTGTGATTGGGAATACAGATGCAACAGCCATGGAGACATTAGACCGTTTGACATCTGAGCACACAACGTTTTTTTCACAAATATCTCCGCAAAGAAACACTTTTCTGTACCACTCTAAGAACAAAAATAATTCAGTGCCAATTAACCTAATATGGGCTCTTTTACTTAACTCCTGTGGTTTGTTGATTTTGCTGTACAGTCGTACAAAATGTGCCAAAAGACAAGAGCAAGCCATTTTCAATACCCAAATAGAACCCCTACAGTTTTCAGTATCGAGGTAAAGCATGCAGATTTCATGTACGCCTGCGCTGTTTCAGGTTAGAATTTTTCCCTTGAAAATGGATATTTCTGGCTGACTATATCTGGGGCACATTTAGGGATGTAAAATCAGCCATTTCGTGAAAAACATTCCGAATGTTGACGACTGCACAGCCAAACTGACACAGTGTTCGAGTATCTTGAAAGTGAACCGTATTAGGTTAACTCATTCTACCCCAACACCGAAATCCATAAATTTTGCCGTTGTTCTCTGAAGACTGCATTGCAGTGCAGGACACAGATCGACCATGATAGTTCAAGGGTGATGCCAGAAGAGCTTGGCGCCCATAGGCGCCAAGCTATTCTGGCATCACCCTTGAACTATCATGGTCGATCCTTATCTTGCTGTGGTGTGTCTGGGGTAGAATGAGTAACTGGCATTGACTGATATTTGTTCTAAGATTTGTATGGAAAAGTGGTTCTTCGCGAAGATATTTGCGAAAAACGGTGTGCGCTCCGAATGTCAAACGACCTAAGCAGCATGAAACAGGGGAGTGTTGTGAGACCAGGCGTGATGTGGTCACACTTTTTGTAGGCAGAGCGAGGATAAGGCGTGATGCATTACTTCGGCTGAAAATCTGTACAGAAAAAAAAAACCACCAGGAAGTCCAGAAAATAGGGAGTTACAGTTATCCAGACAAGAAAATAATAAACGGGTGATTCTCTTGAGCCCCTTGCAACTAATAATAATAATAATAATAATAATAATAATAATAATAATACCGGTATTACATAGGCGCTTTTTCTCAATTTTTGGGCGAATCGACTCAAAGCGCCGCGAACTGAAACCCAACACGCACACTCACGTGACAGACACGGATTTACGCCGAAGACAAACACAGTACAAGACAGACGAAGACAGCTACTGAAGTTACAGAGATTTTTGATCGCTTGTATTTGAAGTTTGTAAGTGGCCTGAAACCGGTACCAAAGTGTGGGGGGTGGGAGGGGGGTGGAAGAACCGGAATACCCGGAGAAAGAACCCCCGACGGTCCGCCCGAATGAACGGTGACACTTACCAGAGGAGAAAAGTCCGACGCCGTTTTCGAACTTCGCACCTTTGGCATTGGTGGCAGGCGCCTTAAAGGCCCCGCCACACGGGCCGGTTGTGCCCCGATTTTGAAGCCGATTCCGATCCGATTGCGATCGGATGACGTCAATTATCCGATCCGGTCCCAATCGGCTGGGAATCGGGTGACTAGAACCTGCTCTATTTTTCCTATCCGAATCGGCCCCGGTTGTAAGCTTCAACCAATCAGAGCGCGTCTCGCAAAGCATGTCGTTTTAGTTTGCAAATGGCGGAACACCGTCGCCTGTTGTGATCAGTACCACCTTCGTCGCCGATGTTTCGCACGCCTCTTCCCGAATATGATGCAAAACTGCTGATAATGCAAGCACATCATCATCACTGTCAAAACTAGTAGTCATTTTGCAGAACAGGTACGACTTTGATCTTCGGTTCAAACCGGTCGGCTAAACAAGTCGGGAAATGTGTGGCAGTGCACACGTTTTTTAGTCCGGCCCGATCACATACCGATTCGAAAACTGATCGGGAATCGGCCTCAAAACCGGGCATGCCGTGTAGCGGGGCCTTAAGAGAGAGATAATAGGAGAATACTCCTATTATCTCTCTCTCCTTAACCACTGCGCCACGGACCGCATAAGAGTCTGGACCCTTTGCAAATAATAGTTATCCCAAAATCAGAAGTAGGTCAACGTTTTCACGGACTTTTAAAGAGTCCGTGGATTCATCCAGCCAGTTCCATGCACAAGATGCGTTTATTCTCATGCGCCTTTGCTGTCTTTACTATACTTCTACTGTCTTTCTTAGCAATAAAGGGACTCAATTACCTACTTCTTGTGACCTGATTCAGGTTTTGGAACTTCTATTGCTACACTTCTCTTAGCTGCATGCAGGCTAGGCCTCAGGGAAATTGTACCCCCCCCCCCCCCCCCCCAAAAAAAAAAAAAAAAAAAAAAAAAAAAAAAAAAAAAAAAAAAAAAGGCCATCGGGCAGTCGTCAGTCGCAGTGGGCCCGCACAAAAAAATGAACTTTTAACGCATGAAGCACCTTAGTAAAAATTCCTAGTTGGTTTGTGGCCTCTGAAGCTTTACATTACAAATAATTTACAGTACAGGACAAAGAGCGACCATGATAGTTCAATGGTAGCGCCAAAATTCCCCAAAAAGAAAGAGGCACACTCAGAATGGACAAGTACAACACTGACAGTTTATTATTTGTCGTCCTTGACTTTTCTAAGCGTGATTATTTCTTTTTTAGGGAATTTCTTACTATCTTAAAAGACGTTGGCTGGTTGCATGTTTTTAGTGTTTGAAGGTGCTTAGAGCGCCCGAGAACACTGGAGACGTGCAGCCAGCCAAAGTCTGTAAGACAGAATGGCCATGACATGACCTAACCATTCAATCGGGAAAGACCAGTCCCGTCATTCGACAATATAAGCTATTGGTCGAAGGCGTTTGCTACACGGACCCTTGTAGGTCTGAGGGAGGTCAAATGAACCATTGTACCCCGAAGGCCTAATGTTCCTTTTACCTCCCGAAGGCTTACAAGGGTCCGTGCAGCAAGCCCCTGCTACCAATAACGTATTTGTTTTCATTCCTCCAATGTTTTTGTAAAGGTAAATCAAGAAGAAATCTTCCGACCTGGATCACGCCAGACATGACTGACTAGAAAAGAATATACATTTATACATAATAGATTTATGACGTAATTTAAAATCTTTCATGACTTTTCCGTCTCCAGTAGTGTGCCTGTTGTTTCGAACAACACTAAGTAACTTTGTACAGACATAACTCACAGAAAACAAAAATAAAACAGGACATCCGTCGAAGTCCAGACAAAGTTAGAGATTGTACAAGTGTGTAAACTGCAATATAATATCCAGCAAAGAAAGAAGCACGCAGACGTGACATATACTCGGCTCTGTCAGTTAAAGGGTTTAACTCATGCGAGACTTGCCGCATCCGGATATGCGGCAATAAAGCCGCGTATCCGAATGCGGCACGTCTCGATAGAGCTAACTGAGCGCAGTCGGTACGGTCCTACAATTTGCCCCATACAAACCACACTTCTAAACTTGGTTTGCCTCATGCTGCGTCATGGCCGGAGACAATTTTAAACGGAATTCATTGAACTCGGTCAGTCCTGGCACACAACAACGGAAAACGGATCGAACATGATAAATGGAGTTCCAAGTATATTGTCAGGTTCTCTTGGCAGTCTTCACAGGAGCCAGGATTGTGTGGCTCTATCCTTGCACTACTTTGGATGACGCCGGCGTCTCCCGAAAATAATCTCACTGCACTGATTAAAATTGACGGTCTTTCAGAGGTATTTGCAGAGCTTTGCCAAAGTTGGGAAATTCTGATGTATGGTTCAAAGTATTTACCGTGATCACACCGAGGATGTTACTATTATGCTTCATGGAACTTGTTACGTTTGTGGTAGTGTTATCGTTTGAGAGCTTGTGTGTGTTAATCATAGGAAAAATCCCATATTCATTTGAGTTAATTTGGATAAGAATTACGTACCTTATTAGAAGGATTCATTTTCCTTTGCACGGAGACTTGCGAGCGATTTTTGTTGTGGCGTAGGTTTGCCTACATTAGACTGGAAGGTTCGAGCAGGGTCGCGATCTTCTAGTGGCCTCAGATATGACGTCAAAGTGACGGCTACATTTCGTAACCTTGTATCAAAGACGCCTAAATAGTAGTGGAATTTTGTAGTTCATTTTAGTGTATTCTTTTTCATGAATATTAATGAGTTTTGGTTACGTTTTCTTTTCTGATTGGTTGTGTTGGGAGAATTTGCTGGACTGTTCTGGAAATCTGTAACAGTATAAAAGACCGTGTTAGGAAGTATGTGAGTACATTGTATGAGAGACGGGGCGTGTCTAAAGTGTTGATGCATTGTAGAGGAGACAGTGTATCATTGTGGATGCATTTGTGAATGCATTGTGTTGAGATCGCGCGCATCGCTGCAAAAAAATATTGTTGGAACTGTTACTCCATTGTGTGACGAGTTGCAGCTCAGTGAAGTTTCTTTACAAGAATCCTACGTGCGTGCGTCTGGTTTTTGTTGCATCATGCTGCGACTACGACTACCACGTAACAGAACTCAAAGCGAAGATTCCGCAGGTATTGCCTGTCCTTCTTTACAGAAAAAGTGTGCTGTGTGTTAGGGCTTACAAATCCAATTTTGCTGTTGAAACATCAATTATCGTAAACGGAACAGTCCAGGATCCCTGCAGCCATAACGTAATTTGTGATGAAGTATAACTTTCTAGAAAACTCCAAAGTTTGGATAATGCCGTCTTTATATCAGTTTTTCTTGTAATTTTGGCGGAGGTTTATTGTGAAAATGGGCAAAAATTTGATCAATGAGTTTCGAGTTTACGGCTCATGCACGAGACAAATCTGCAAATCATATTGTTAGCGCAAAAACTGATAACAAAGCGGGCACCTTAATGTTCGCGAAGGATGATGTAAGCCTGTCTTATTATTATTCGAGTTAGGGGAAGCGAAATGGGAGCTTTTTGCTGATGATCTGTACAGTGTGTAAAGTGTAATTACATGTTATCTTAGAATGTGTTTTAGCTGTTAACCCGTATCATTCGGAATACACCAGTGTGTGAAATAAATTTGACTAAAATAGCTCAAGGGTAGTGCCAGAATAGCTTGGCGCCTCTAGGCGCCAAGCTATTCTGGCACTACCCTTGAACTAAAGGCAATGGTCTATATCATTATCTGTAAGTACTATAAGGTAGTTTGTATAATTATGGCAGTGTACAAATTTGAAGCTTATAGTCTCAGTATGATATAGGTTAATAAATATGTGAGGTGGGCCAACGGCAAATTTCCATTTTATGTGTAACATTTCTATCTATCTATCTATATCCCGTAGTCTTGCCGACCGTTGGGGCACCACTGATGACTTGGCAACCATCTCCCTCCATTCCTCTCTGTTCTCTGCCATTCTCAGCGTATCGCCCAGCTTCAGTCCTGTCCACTCTGAGGTATTGTCCTCCCATCTTTTCCTCTGTTCTTCCTCTCCTTCGTCCTCATTGCACAGTGCCTTGCAGGATTGTTCTGGCAAGCCCCGCTGAACGCGTGACATGCCCATACCACTTCAGTTTGCGTTTTCTCACAATGTAACATTTAACGGATAATAAAGTTTTTTTCAGTTCAGTTCATTTCAGTTAATCCATTCACTGTCGTAAAAAAAAAGGTGAACATGATTCAGACTGCAAGAGGCATAGATCCTCATGAGCCCCCGCAGCTGCGGGGGCTCATGAGGATCTATGCCTCTTGCTGGCACCACTCTGAATCCACGTTCCTTAGACGGCTGAGGCGCTTCGCCGTGAAATCAACAAAGATGTCACAAACCACAGTCTGCGTGCACTGGTAGTGATAGAGTTAAAGACCGATTGTCAGTTGCTTACAAAAAATAAAGTCCGAGAATCATTTTGTGGTTTGACAACAGAGGTGTTGAAAAAAAATCTTTTTTTTCTGTCTTATCTCTGTCGTGTAAAAACCAAAGGCAAAAAGACCCTAAGCCCATTTTGGGTGAGAAAAATAAAAGTCAGTTTTTGTTAAAAGCGAGATTGTCATTGTAATACTGTGGAAATCTCGCTTTTCACAAAAATGTACTTGGTATCGTGTGCCTTCACAAGGCAGCTCTGGCGAGGTGTGCAGAGTTTTTAGCACGTTCATTGTGGCACGAGGACGTGTCATTGCGGAAACAAGTCATGAAATATTCAAATGCTCAAAACCAAAAAACACTGCCTCTTCGTTTTTTCGTACGCCCAGTGGGCATTCTAGCATCTTCAAAATGGACAGCAAAAAAAGCGAGATTTTCATTGTAATACAATTAAGATCTCGCTTTTAACAAAATGGGACTTATATGGCAGCGTATGGGTAGTGCTGCAAAGAAAAGATCTCTCAATAAGTGTGCGAACGTTAACTCATTCAACTCCTGCACGCCACGGCAAGACATGGATCGAGCGTGATAGTTCAAGGGTTGTGCCAGAATAGCTTGGCGCCCATAGGCGCCAAGCTATTCTGGCACAACCCTTGAACTATCACGCTCGATCTGTTTCCAGAAGTGTAATACAGTCTTCAGGGGACAACTTCAAAATTTGCCGATTTCGGTCCTGGAGCAGAATGTGTTAAATTTTGCTCGTGAGAATGTTTCTCGCTGAGAAAAGAGTCTGTTGTATATGCTAGTCCTAAGTCTGTGAGATTGACCTCACAGCTCTAAGCCAAACGGTTGTAAATCAGAGACCAGCATTCAGATTATTGACAGAAATAGATGGACAGAGACTAATCAAGTCCCAGACTTAGCCCTAGTCTGCGACTTGTTACGTAGGGACTAACTGAGGCATACATTCCCGATGCATGAACAGAGACTTGAGTCAGACTATCAAGTCCGAGACTAGATAGGGTTAGTCCGCGACTTGTGTCAGGTGCTATTTTTAACGTGGGGAAATCCAGTTCCAAATGCCACTGAGCATGCGCCGCTGGAAAGAGTTATCGCCGTGCACGTGTTTTGACAACAAGTATCTTCCACCTTCACTCTGCCTGTAAGCTGTACTTTTCACTCATCGCTTTTGGTTTCGATGCTTTTGATGATCTTGTGATTGACTTGTCGCTTTGCTGCTACAACTGCCAGTTGTTTGTCTAGATTTAGGGTTGAGCTGTACCACGTAACTTTGTTTTATTAACATGATTGTGTACTTACTTTTCTGTTTAGATCTGATGGTTCTACTACCTTTGCTCAAAAGACAGAGTTACAGAGGAGTTGAGTTAGGAGATTGCTCCCTTTTTGATTCAATTATTTTGTGGAGAGATGTGATAAATTGTTGGTTTTTACTAGGGCAGAACCATTTGGCAGCAGCTCAGTCATTGTACTTATGGATAGTAGTCTGTGCCCGTTTATCATTTTATTTGTGTGCTTTTGTTTGCCATTTGCTTGGTAGTGTGTTTACTCTTCCTGATAAGTGATTGCTTACACAAAATGTGATAGTGATAAGCCTATTGCATCTTTTTACTACTGATGTACATCTTATATTTCTTGCAGTGCATATTCCCCGTCTTTTAATCATTTGTTCATCACTCCTAAATAGAATGTTGAAAAGATAATGAAAGGCCAATTTCAGCGAGTCGGAGGTGGCGAAGCTTTTAGAGGAGGTGTCCTTTTTGAAGACACTTTTAATTAGTTCGTTTCAAACGAGTGTAACGAACGAAAAGAAGCGTGAAGTAGGGGGTGAAAAATCACCAGTGCTGTGAACGCAGTTAGTGGTAATGGCCGAGATGTGAAAGAGGTGAGAAAGAAATAGAAGGACCTAAAGAATGCGGCTATCAACAAACCGCATATCATGTCGGGGATCGGTGGAGGTGGCAAGACGCCTGATGTGCCATATGAAGATCTCATAATGAGCATCATCGGACACACCTGCAGACAGGCATCCCTGGAAGTAAGCATTCCCTTCCAAGTCAGTCACTGTCTTAAAATTTTGTTAGTATTGCACTGTACACAAAATTAAATATAAAATGCTTTCTTAGGTGTTAAATAATATTTTAGCACGCTTAGCGTGCACATTATCTTTCACCGTACCAGGCTTGGAAACTTATTGTCCGTACATTGTGGGATGCTGCGTAACCCATATGACTCACATAGTACTAGACCGTGAAACTCACGGCCCGTACATCGTGGTTTGCTACGTAACCCAGATGATTCATATAGTCCTGTCCCTGAAACTCGCGGTCCATACATCGTAGGTTGTTGAGCACCCCAATGATAATGTTCACACGTGTGTCATATACCGCGTGTGCTTTCTTACGACTCGATCTTGGTCAGAGTTCTAAGGTTTTCAGTCATTGATTTTGATTTTTTTTTTTTTTTTTTGGCTCACGTGCGAAGCAAAAGTGAGTCTATGTTCTGGATCAGTGGTCGTCCGTTCGCTGTCATCGGTGGTAAACGATTTAGTTGGCATTTTCTCGGAGACTATTCAAGCTCCAGTCTTCAAATTTGGCCCAAGGATACTTTGTGGCAAGACCTTTCTAAGCATGCCAGTTTCAGTGACCTCTCTCAAAGGTCAAGGTCATAGGGGATCAGGAAATATATCAACAAAATATGGCTCATGTGTATGACCAATCCACATATGTGTGACAATAAGTAAAGGGATGTTAACCCACGTTTTCTCAAAATGTAATCAGTTTTCAGACATCTGTGAAAGCCCCGTGACCCTTGACCTTTGTGATGAGTCGACTAAATTAGTATACATAGGAGGTTCTTATCATATGATGATTAAACCTTCTTATGTATACTAATTTAGTCGACTCAGCGCAAAGGTCAAGGGTCACAAGGGTTTCACAGATGTGTTAAAACTGATTAAATTTTGAGAAAACAAGGATTTTTGGGGTGAACAAGCCATCCCTTTACTTATTGTCACACATGTGTGGATCGGTCATACACGTGAGCCATATGGGCTTTACCTTTCTTGGTTTTTTTTTTTTTTGTCAGCCGTCTGTCTTTTGTCTCAATCTTTTCAATACTGAGAGTCATGTGCATTGTCGCTATCTTCAGGGTACAGATGACTGCCTAAACATACACAAAAAAAACAAAACAAGACACAAGCTACAAAAGCAGAACTCTCTCTCTCTCTCTCTCTCTCTCTCTCTCTCTCTCTCTCTCTCTCTCTCTCTCTCTCTCTCTCTCTCTCTCTCACACACACACACACACACACACACACACACACACACACACACACACACACACACAAGGAAAACGATTTTTGAACACTTATTTTATTTAAATAAATGTTACAAATACTTCTTGTTGTTATTTAGCCACACTGGCTGACACTTGGACCTGCACAAATGAAAAAGCTTTGAATGAAGGAGACACACTGGGTGAGCCAATGTGATCAGTCATTCATTTCTTCTGTTTTCATTTTCAGGACAGGGCTTTTTTGCTAAGAACATCATAGTAACTGAATCGATTAAAACAGAGTATTTGACAAGTTTCATGACAACGTTAATAAATTTCCACAATAAAAAATACAGAAGGTTTGATCTTTGAGTTAAATACTTAATCATCATGCTTGTACAGTGTCATTATGATCGTGTATCTTTTACTTGTTTACCATTCAGTGCCAGTGATTGATGATCCCACCAGAGACAAGATTTTTCTTGAGGGCACAACCGCACAGCCTATATCCATGGGTAATTTACTACAGATGTGTTTGGGGTATAAGGGTTGGGCGAGAAGGAGGGAAATGGGGCTTCGTATCTGATGTAACACCTGTTCCTCACTTGCAGAAAAGTTTTATTTGTAATAAAGATAAGTTCCACACTCTTCTAACATTTACTTGAAACACTGTAAAAGGTGGCAATACAATTGTTGAGCAATTGTATTTAATTCTACTTACTGAACATCGAGTATAAGAAAGCAGCTACAACCATTAACAGATTTTACATGGTTGGCAACATCTCTCTCTCTCTCTCTCTCTCTCTCTCTCTCTCTCTCTCTCTCTCTCTCTCTCTCTCTCTCTCTCTCTCTCTTTATACTTTTTATATTTGCTGTAGTATAGTTTTAAGTGATAGAATGTATGTGTACATGATATACTGATGTGTGTGTATGTGTGTGTCAGTGCGTGTGTGTGTGTTATTTTATGTACGTTATTTTGTTTTGTAGTGTGTAGCAAGGACAAGAATGAAAACAGGTCTGCGCACCTATTCTTTTATCCTTGGAAAATAAAGTTTCATTCATTCATTCATTCATTCATTCATTCTCTCTCTCTCTCTCTCTCTCTCTCTCTCTCTCTCTCTCTCTCTCTCTCTCTCTCTCTCTCTCTCTCTCTCTCTCTCTCTCTCTCTCTCTCTCTCTCTCTCTCTCTCTCTCTCTCTCTCTCTCTCTCTCTCTCTCTCTCTCTCTCTGTCAGTCAGTCTCTGTGATGACTGGTATATCTGTGTGTGTGTGTGTGTGTTTGTGTAATGTGAGCATTTATTATTTAAAATGGAATTAATGTTTCCTGTACTTTTCTGTACTATTATGTATACTTTATATATAATTATGTGTATGTGTTACTCACAAACCAGATATAATAATATATAATGAGTCATTCCCCTTGGTTTGTTGTATGTGTATGTGTGTTTATGTGCGTGCTCTAGCTTAGCAAGGACATGATTGAAAAAGGTCACTGAAGGTACCTAATCACAGAGAGAGAGAGAGAGAGGTTCATAAACGTAATAAAAAAAAGTACTTTACAGATATTGTTTACTTTGCAGTTATGGACGAGGACTCTCTGGAACTCGAGGCATGAAGTTATCATTTACTGGACCAGAGTATTGTTGTTAGTGCACCAAGAACTTCCACACCCAACACCCAAAATAACTCATAATTACAAGCAAGTACACCTCTGAAGTTCAGTCTTCCACTTCCATGTTCAAGAGCACGCGCACCAAAGCATCAAAGAAGGTATTTCCACCACGCAAGGCATCAACCCCATCTTGCAGCTCCTCTGCCAGTCTCATCAGGGCAACCTGCACAGGATAAAGATGAAGTATGGTTTAGGTACATGGAAAGTAAAATCAAGACGAATGAACTGAAAGAATAATTTCTGATAGAACAACTGGAGATGGTCGAAGAGCAGAAGGCACTGACGCGTTTGCAAATAGAGCACCTGATGCTGAAGATAAAAGGGCGTGAGCAAAGGCAAAAAGAAGACACCACTAGCCTTTAGTTTTGAGTGAAAGCGTGGGTCTGTCCATTGTATCCCAGACATTTTATAAACCATTCTAGTCACATTCTAATGCAGTCCACAATGTTTACTGGTAAAACAGTTTTAATGGGTTTGGAAATTAGTGCTGATCAATGTTCAGTTGAGCCTTGGTTTGTTCCAACTTGAGTAGCCTCACTCACACACACACACACACACACACACACACACACACACACACACACACACACATACATACACACACAGTATTTATCATTGTGTGTGTGTGTGTGTGTGTTTATCAGTTTGTGTGTACTTATTTATCATTGTGTGTGTGTATTTGTGTGTTTATGTGTCATTGTGTGTGTGTGTGAGTGTGTGTTTATCAAACACACAAATACACACACACACACACTCTTGGCTTGACTTCGCGAACGAAGATTTTATAGGAGTTGCCCACGACGTCTGCAGGCTTGTTCGTGGCTGCGGAGGCCAATCCGAGACAGGCAGGTTCGACCGCAGTGGCTGCAGGGGAAGGTATGGCCGGGGTTCTGAGCTGCGGCATCTCTGTTTTTTCTCCTGAGCCGCTTGTCCTTAAGGCTAGCTCTGTGAGAGTCCTCAAAGGAGACAGCTGCCTTGTAAATGGTGGAGCGCCAGGTGTCACGGTCCGCAGCAAGCGAAGACCACTGGTGGTGGTCGATTTGGCAGGCACTAAGTGACTTCTTGAGACAGTCTTTGTATCTCTTCTTTGGTGCCCCTCTGTCACGGTGTCCAGTAGCAAGCTCGCCGAACAGGGTGATCTTTGGTAGGCGATGATCCTCCATCCTGGAGACATGCCCCGCCCAGCGGAGCTGTGTCCGCAGCAGCAAAGCCTCGATGCTCACAGTTTCAGCCTGTTCAAGGACCTCGACGTTGGTGACATAGTCACTCCAGTGAATGCCCAGGATGGTACGCAGGCAGCGCTGGTGGAAGCGTTCGAGGAGTCGTAGTTGGCTGCGGTAGAGGGCCCAGGACTCGGAACCATACAGCAGGGTGGTGAGGACCACAGCTCTGTACACGCTGATCTTGGTGCCTGTTTTCAGCTGTTGATTGTGCCACACCCGCTTGAAAAGTCGCCCGAAAGCGCTGTTCGCTTTTGCCAGCCTGCTGTCAAGCTCCTTGTCCAGCTTGGCGTCCGACGTGATAATGCAGCCAAGGTAAGTAAACTGGTGCACTGACTTTAGATCAGACTCGCCAATGGTGATGTGAGGAGGGCGATACACTGTCTTGGGTGCCGGCTGATGGAGGACCTCTGTCTTTTTCAGACTGACCTCGAGTCCAAAGAGCTGGGCAGCATCTGCGAAGCAAGACGTGATGCGCTGCAGGGCTCTCTCTGTGTGTGCAACGAGGGCAGCATCATCAGCAAAAAGCAGCTCACGAATCAGTTGGTCTAGGGTTTTCGTGTGGGCCTGCAGTCGTCTGAGGTTGAACAGGCTGCCATCGAGACGATACCTGATGTACACTGCATCGTCATCATCAAGGTCCACTGTGGCCTGCTTCAACATCATGCTAAAAAAGATGGTGAAGAGGGTCGGTGCCAGCACGCAGCCCTGCTTTACGCCGTTGAGAATAGGGAATGGTTCTGAGAGGTCATTGTTGAGTCTGACCTGGCCTTGCTGGTCCTCGTGTAGCTGGACAATCATGTTGAGGAACTTTGGGGGACAGCCAAGTCGCTCCAGGATCTGCCACATGCCTTGCCTGCCTAACAAAAGCGTTCGACACTGTGAGCAGGCAAGGCATGTGACACACACACACAATGATAAATAAACACACACACACAATGATAGATAAACACACAAATACACACACATTGCAGATAGAAACTACTTGTCTTTATGATTGTCATTATGATGGCTTACCTGGACGTTGATGGCGTGGAAGTTTTTTTTCTGTTGACATACTCATGTTCTCACTCGCATGGGGCTTGAATGGCGATCTGTGTGCCGTCAATGCAAGCAAATACATTGGGGGAAACCCTGCATGTTGAAGGATGCAACTTTGCTTGCCTCAGCCTCGCGTTTGGTTGGCATTCTTATGACCTTGTGGGCATGCTGGAGGAAAGCGTCAGTCACGCGTGTCATTGTCCGACAGACCGTGCTTTGATTAAGTCTCCTACCGTGTTTTGAAACGTTTCAGTCGCGTAGAATCGAAGAGCCAAGAGCACTTGTAAAACGGGTGTCAGTGAACCGCTTCGTTCGGCCGGGTATTCGATGTCATCTTTCACAGCATCCGTCAGCTCATAAATTTCACAGCGTGTGAAACGAAACTTTTTGTAAAGCTTCGTAACATCAAACTCCTCCAGTGAGTGTCGACGATCTCTAAATACTCGATTTCGGCGTAGATTTCGTCTAGTTAGATACTTCATGTCAACAGCGGCCGCCATTTTGATTCGCTTTTAGTCAGAGACTAGAAGCTTTACACCTAGTAAATCGTGGGCTTAAATTTTGGCTGTTTAGTCCCTGAGATAGTCTCAAACTTGGCCTAGTCTCCGTTCATGCATTTCTGACTAGAATGTTAGTCTCAGGCGTATGAAGCTAGTCACGGACTTAGGCTCTAGTCTCTGTCCATACATCAGTCCCCTGGGGTTTGTCTAGGCTTCCTGATATGAACAAGACTTTCGTCGTATGGAACAAATACGTTAATGCCCATTAATTTAATCGCCCGGAGTCTAGCTGGTGACAACCTAAGATCGCTTTGCTATGAAATCTTCAAAGTGCAATGCCAGCTGTGGGCGATAAAATCGATCGTACGCAATACCTGATTGTAGCTACTGATTAACCCTTTGCGTGTCGGTAGCGGTTTTTGTCGCGATGATTCAGCTGCAAGTCAAGAAACATCGTTACTGTTTTATTTTCAGTACCAGCCGCGTTCGACGTGTCACCAAGCGCCACGTTGATCTGGCACTGTCGTCCTTGAGCTCTTCCTCAACTCGAAAAGCGCCGCACACAGATACGCGACAAATAACCGCGTACCCCTGTGAGGTACGTCTCGAATGAACTGATGCTGATCACATCTCCAAGCGCCTTAGTAGTACTAGATGTTGTAGTCGCTCGTCGTCTGTTACTCCTCCATATTATAGATAGAGTTGATAAATTAACTCATTCGTGGCCAGCCGCATCCGAATGCGCGGCATAAGCCGCGCATCCGGATGCGGCTGGCCGCGAGTGATGGTGATCATCGTCATCATCATCATCAGTGATGTCCATTTATTTAGCGCTTGTGACCAGTCATAAAAAGTCTGTTCGGAGCGCTTTCAGCCGAAGCCCTAAGGTCCAAACCCGCAGACATAACGTAAACATCTTGGCCTTGCCAGTCAAAATGTATCGGGTTCTTATTCAGCGGGACGGCAGACCACATAATTGGTTATTATGGATGGCGTCCTCTTCAGGTTATGAACGGTGCCTCGCTGGTGAATGTCTATTTGCAGTCTGAAGGATGGGCGCTGCAATTTTCTTATTCCTTGGACGGTGACGTGTCACTGAAGCAAGCAAGTGCTGAACCTGTAAAAGGCATTGTATTTGATCCCCATCAATATCTGCGGCGCTCACACTCGGGGGATCTGGACTTATTTGCCTTTTCACCTTGCTTGCTGTTTACATTGGAGAGGGGAAGGGGATGTATCTACTACGCAGTTTCTTGTCCCCTGTCCCTTTTCACCACCAATGGCCTAAAGTTATGTTTTTGAAATCGTAAACATTTCAACGGCAAACAACATAACCCGTTCTAGAAACGGAGATACAAACTATTCGCAGCAAGACGCACAGAACCTCATGAGCAACCGCACCAGCGGGGCGCATGAGGTTCTGTGCCTCTTGCAAACTGGTGGTCCCTCTTTTGGACAGTAAACGCGGGGCTGGGGGAACATAATTCTAGACCTGGCAAGTAGGAGATTCCACTTTATCAACCATCGAGTTGTGTCGTGTACCGTCTAGCCGAGACTACCCTCAAAAACTCACAATGGGGTCATTGCTTTGCAAATTGTATATTCTGTCTCCTTTTGTTTTTCTCTTTTCTATGGCAGAACCACGTTACCTCCCTTGGTGCCTAGAGTACAGCCCCTTGAATCGTTTTGCGTGACTACTTTGCATCGCGTTCGAGCGGCTCACGCGATAGCACTAATTATTGTAGGTGTCACCCCTAATACTGACTCCCATCTCTCGTGCGAATTATCACTTATCCCAGGAGGACTTCTGCCTTAATAGACCGATCAGATAATTAACACCACCTGCAAGAGTCATAGACCCTCATGAGCCCCAGCACGACTTAGCCCCCGCATTCTCAGGCATGAGCATCTATGGGCTTCTTGCTAGACCTTACAACTTGTTCATTTTTAAACGAAGCGAGCAAAATCAATGTACGAAGCCATTGTCTTCTGAGGAAAAAACAGGATGTTGTGTTTTGTGTCCTCTTGTACTATGCAGTCATGCGATCAGTCTTCATGCATGAACTCAAAGTGTGTTGGTCTGTGATTTTTGGACCTTACTGAGTGTTTTGCAATTTCTGCTAAATGAGGAGTCCTTCAACAGCAAGAAAAAGCTTGATGATAAAATGGTAGAAGGTTTCGAGTCTGAAATATACAGACGCGCAAAAAGAAATGCGACATCGTTCGAGTCATCGGAAACACTCGACTCGAATGATGTCGCATTTATTTTGCTCGTCAGTATATGTTTTGCATATGGGTGTTTGTCGAGGGTACTTTGTTGTATTACCCCATCTGACACCGTCCAATGTTTCTCTATGACGTTCATCAAGCAATGCTTGAGAGCAAAAGAAAGGAAAGCTCTGCTGAAAATGCATCGTTTGTACCAACGGTGGCCAAACACAAACGCAAACAAATTAATCCCATCGCCGTGTCCTTATCGCTCAACCCAGACCGGCCGACGTCCCCCCAAGGACCGAGTTCTAACTGGAAAGTCTGGGAGTCAAAAAGCTTAAGACGAGTACACATCTTCCCCTCCCCTTTTCTTATGAAGTAAGGACATTTTTTTTTTATATGTTAGCCCTTACCTGCTGTCAAAATCCATCTGTCAAAGACATAAACCCTCATGAGCCCCCGCAGTCGCGGGAGCTCGTGAGTATTTATGTCTCTTGTTAACTAGTCCTATGTTCTTGATGCATAACTCATTCTGCCCGCGACACACCACAGCAAGATAGAGCTCGACCATGATAGTTCAAGGGTTGTGGCAGAATAGCTTGGCGCCTATAGGCGCCAAGCTATTCTGCCACCACCCTTGAACTATCATGGTCGATCTGTCTCCTGAATTGTAACGCAGCCCTCAGAGGATAACTCCAAAATGTGGGTATTTCGCACCTCGTGCACAATGAGTTAATTTTGGTCCCCGTTACATTGTGTCCTTCACGCAGATCTTCATGTCTTTCAGTGTGCATGCAGTGGTTTCAGACGCGCATTTCGCATCCGCCAGCAGTGAAAAGGCGTTAAATAAAGAAACAACAACGGAAAGGAATGGATCTGACTCTTTTTTTTCCGAACTTTTCTAGAAATGACGGGAAACTACAGGTCAGAAAAATGCAACCAGACTATCTTTTGCATGTCTAGAAACTGCAGAAAGGACAAGCAGGATGGTAATTGGGGTCACCATACGGCGTGAAATCCGCGTCTGAGAACAGCGGTCTGCGTCCCACGTCCTGAATTGACCGTGTATGGCCGTGAACACGGCTCATGAGGATCTATGCTTCTTGCTGGGGTCAATTTGTATCTATCTCCCTGGGACGGCTGAACAAAGCTTTCGGGCGCAAGGACTAAGTCTATTGACAGTGACGTGGTTAGGCTAAACCGCACGTCTAGAAGGAAAGGAATAAGTCAAAGTGACGAAAAAGTACATTCTTCAGCAACAACCCAGTGGGCAAAGGCTATCGGGCCAAAGTCGGTTCCAATGGACCCGCGCACGATTGTGCGCGGGTCCATTGGAACCGACTTTGGCCTGATAGCATTTTGCGTGCTGCGCTCGTAGTTATAAGCCTTTGCATCTGCATGGGCTTTGGAGTATACATGTATGCCTTCAGCTCTTCGGCGCCATATGTTTTTCAGGATTATTGGATCTCATCTGGATATATAAGCGTTTGACTATAAGAGGGATCAAATTCTCACGTCTCACGACTCCTTCCATTTAGGGCAGCTTTTCCCATTAAAAGGCTATAAAGGGCACTAATTGGTATCGTGCGTGTTCAGTAATGTCGGCTAGCGTGATGCATCGTAACAGTGGTAATTGTGATGATCGAATTACCTCGAATGCTACGTTGTGCGAATTTGGTCCAAGGCAAATTTACATCTGTCGTGTGCTGGAGAGGGCTGGGGAAGTATGTGTGTGCGTGTGTTGAGGGGCATTTGGCATTTGGCATTCCTGTATGAATCACCTCGACAAAACGCGCTCTGGACAGCCAAAGGGCTAAACTTTGAGATGCTCAGGGAGCTGGGTAGAAACAAATGAAAGCTGACTTTGTCATTTGTATGTTCACAAGTGGAATGGGTTTTTTTGCGGAATAAAAAGAAATAAAAACAAAATACACTCAATGGGCTTTTGTTTTCTCATCTGGCGATATTGTATTTCTTTTTGTAAGTAAAATTTGTTCCATATTTGCATGCTGGTCTGTGACTTTGAACTTCAAGCCTTCTAAGAGACGTAAGATCCAAAAACACAGTTCAGCACCCACTCCAGGGTTAACATAACTGCAGGATAAGAGGCCACAATTTTTCTTCCAATTACTAAGATGCCGTGCGTGACGGACCCTTGGCCACGGCAAACAAAAAGGAAGTCCATTAGCGATCTCTTGCCGTGCTCAATTCGTGGGGCATTTTGTGTAAGCAAATAATGAGAGGAGGTATTTATACGCTTAACGACGGTCGTATTTCCCAGATTTTGGAGGCGTCATCTAATGACTATGCATCAGTTGCAGGAAATGGATCGACCATGATAATTCAAGGGCAGTGCCAGATTAGCTTGGCGCCTAAAGGCGCCAAGCTAATCTGGCACTGCCCTTGAATTATCATGGTCCACCCATCTCCTGCTGTAGGGCGTCAGGGCTGAATGGGTTAGCACATTCGAGCAAAATGTCGGCAAAAATTATTTGTTGTTTACAATTCTCTGTGGGCGGACACGAATGCTTTGTCTTTTCTGCGGTCACAATTTTTAATGTTTTTTGCTAGTCTCAATTCACACTGGTTGTCTCCCTCGATAGCGAATTGAGGGAGACAATCATTGTGGTCTGAGTCATATCTCTATAATATGAAAAATTATACTGCTAGAATTGACAGCTTATTTTTCCTCGCTGGTATTTATTATTTGAATAGGCGAAAGTATTTGTCTTATTTTTGTCCTGGAGTAAATGGTGTGAACAGACCTCAAAATTGCATTGTGCTATGAGCCTAATGCATTTTGTTCTACAAAAATTGCTGCCAACATATCCCCAAAAAAATTTCAAAAATAACAAAAATTTCGAAATCTCGCGAGAGTAAAAATTCAGTTACAATTCCGTTAAAGATGTGTTTGCCGGCAAAAACATTTCTCGCGAAATTTTTAACTATATGAAACTGTCTCATAATGTGTGTCAAGGCAACAGAAATCTCATGAGAATTACAAAATATCAAAAACGTGGCAACACTGTGTGTACGTTGACCAAACTTCTTTGTCTTCAATACTCTGAGCTGACGAGACATAACATGGCCTAATGAACTTGTTGAAACCGCTGTTCAGCCGTTGTCAACGACTTTTTGTGCAGGATCCCTATGTCTTCGGTGTAACTCCCACTGAGGATTGCTGTCAGGGGACCTTTTTTGTGCAGGATTCCTGGGCCTGTGATTGAATTCCCGTTCAGTGCCGAGAAAATTTAATAACCACTGTAGACCAAGAGGTAGAGATCCTCATGAGCCCCCGCAATTGTGGGGGCTCATGAGGATCTATGCCTCTTGCTGACGCCACTTTGAATCCATGTTCCTTGGACAGCTAAGGTGTTTTTGTGTTGAGTTAACCCCTATCATACTGATGCTAAAAGCTTCAAATGTGTACACCGCCATATGCAAGCTACATTATAGTACTTACAGATAAGGATATGGACCATTGGCTTTAGTTTAAGGGTGGTGCCAAAATAGCTTGGCGCCTAGATGCGCCAAGCTATTCTGGCACTACCCTTGAACTATTTTAGTCAAACTTATTTCACACACTGGTGTATTCCGACAGATAAGGGTTAACAAAGACTGCAGGAGCACAGTCGGCGTCAGCTGGCACCGAACAGGTTAAGATCTGTTGTCAGGGGACTTGTTACTGTTCAAGACACTGGACATACTCCTGCAAAACAGAACAGAACAGAACATTTCTAGAGTAGGATCCTGGACGGACATACTCCTGCAGGACAGAACAGAACATTCTCGAGTAGGATCCTGGACGTATTCCTGCAGAACAGCTGCTGGCGTGGAACTTTCTCGTTTAGGATCCTGGACGTATTCCTGCATAACAGCTGCTGGCGTGCAACCTTTCTCGAGTAGGATTCCCGGACATATTCCTGCAGAACAGCTGCTGGTGTGCAACCTTTCTCGAGTAGGATTCCTGACATATTCCTGCAGAACAGCTGCTGGCGTGGAACATTTCTCGAGTAGGATTCCTGATTATATTCCTGCAGAACAGCTGCTGGCGTGGAACATTTCTCGAGTAGGATTCCTGAAATATTCCAGCAGAACAGCTGCTGGCGTGGAACATTTCTCGGGTAGGATTCCTGTGCATATTCCTGCAGAATAGCTGCTGTCGGTGAACCTATTATGTGTGCGACTGATTCTGGGAGGACACATGTTAAATATTCTACAGCGCAAATTGCATGAGATACATGACCCATTATGAGTCAAGGGTAGTGCCTCTGGTCAGCGTTATATAGATGTTTTGTCACTTCCTTGTCTTCTCGGTAATTATTATTTTTACCCTTTGGCTGTCGGTAGCGCTTTTTGTCAGGGTTTTTTTTTTTGTCAACGACAGCCAAAGGGTTAACCTCTTGACTGCTATTGACGGTACCTTTCGGCGAAAAGGACGCCGGCATGGTTGCTCGTCTTTTCCACAGAGGGGTATCGTCAGCAGCAGCCAAAGGGTTAAAAGGAGTAGACGGGGTTACTCTGGGGTTCATTTTGGGTATCATTTTGGACGTCGTTTGTGTTCGCGGGCATTGAAAAGGGTAAGTCTCACTGCTTTAACTCGTTCACTGTCGAGAAAACTGGACACGATCCAACTGCAAGAGACATAGATCCTCATGAGCCCCCGCGACTGCGGGGGCTCATGAGGATATATGCCTCTTGCTGAGACCAATGTGTATCCCTGTTTCTTGGCTTTTCGGTCATTGAATGAACCAAGATGTCAAAAACAAAAATGTACGTACAGTGGCATAACTCGAAATCCGAGCTGAACCTCAACCGAAAGGGCACGATGACCTTTCACTCAGTGGTCGCTGAAAGTGCTCTGAATATTTAACTCGTCCGTCTGTCCGTCATTACGGATGCTATCTCGGTTTATGGGTTTGGATCGCAGACATTTGCAAATATCAATGCATTTCAGAACAGCAGCATCAGCTTCTGATCACAACTACATTTATGTATCTGGCTGTAATGGCCCACTCACCATTATTAGGAAGCAGACAGTCAACCCCGCTATTCATGCAGCCACCGTTTACAGTATGTTTACAGTACCGGTGTTTACTGCACAGTTCTGTTTACAGTACTGGTGTAGACAGTACAATACTCTCAGGTTGTCGATATCGTCAGCTGACATCTCATCAATTTTACTTGTCAGTCCAGCGACTCGCACGTTTCCTGGCGTCTTTTCTCCGTTCGTGAGTGTGAATAGGATATAAATTTCGAGCATTCATACACACTAAGAAGTATTTCATTACTACTACACATAAAGAGCTTGTAATGTTGCAGTGTCAGCATATTTCGCGTTTCCGTTTTGAAAATGCAAGTATCATCAAGATCGAGTCTTCTTGGCGCGCAAGGGATATTGGGAAAGAAAGTATATCAAGCAAATTCATGAATATTTATTTTCTTGTTATACAATACATCACTACATGTGTCAAAGAAGGGAAAACTTTATGAAGTGGGTACATAGCGTTATACCTCTTTGTGGAGGGGTGTGAGCCGAGATAAATGGCGTTACAACTAGTGACCATACTGACCAAGGGGCCGGGTAGGTTTTGACCCTCTACTTTATCATTAACCCTTTTCATCCTGATACACCACTGCTTCAAATAAATAATAGTTCAAGGGTAATGCCAGAATAGCTTGGCGCCTGACGCGCCAAGCTATTCTGGCACCACCCTTGTTCAAACTATAATGGTTGATCTTTCTTGTAATGTAGCCTTCATAGGACAATAAGGTTAGGGGGTGGAAGGGGGGGGTTCGAAAAAAGAAATCAGCCTCAGGATGTAATGGGTTAAACATTCCGTTATAGAAAATAGTGTGATGTAGAAAAGAAAAAAAAAACAATCGAAAGGCTGGCATTTTTGTTTTTTTTAAATGGATGGGATAATTTATGCAGAAAAAAATCAGTTTGCAAAAGAAAAACGTATTTTGGATTGTGTGCTCTAGGAACGCGGGGTTTGTTTGTTTGTTTGGTTTTTATCGTTTATTTTTAAACAAATGTGCTACTTGTATGTCAGGGGCGGATCAGTTACCTCCAGGGAGGGGTCTGACATTTTGTTTGGGATTTTCAACTTGACACAAAAGGCATCCCGACGCCAGACCTTGCTTCCCAGTGGAATCCCCCCCCCCCCCCCCTCCTTACATTCAATGTTCTGGGGTTATTTTGTTTTTTTTTTCACAAGCAGTGCAGGCACGTCCTGAGAAAGCCTTGTTGCTGTCGGGACGTTAAGCAATGTACAATCAATCAATCAATCCTTCTCCCCCCCCCCCCAGATCCGCCCCTGCGTGATGTGTGATGTCTGTATCAACGACTCCTTCGTCGTTTGCTCGTGAAATGAGTGACTGGTTAACCCCTTCCCTGCCCCTGCAAGTACACTCTTATTTCTTTAAACCTTGGTTCATTCAGCGGCCAACAACCAACACCGCGCTAGAAACATGATACAGCTGGGTCTCAGCAAGAGGCATAGATCCTCATGAGCCCCCGCAGTCTCTTGCAGTTGGGACCGTGTTCATTTTTTTTCTCGGCAGTGAAGGGGTTAGCATAAAACGCCTACCCCTACGACCGACAGTAACAAGCCTCACCTGCAACTCCCGAACGTTGCGACGAACCCTCTGTATTATTCTCTAACTGACCCTAAAACGTGACTGACTGACGGTAACTTGACACTGACCCAATGTGCAAAAGGCCGTCGGCCCGACGGCCTTTTGCGCATTGGGGACTGAAACATTCATTACCAAATAGTACGGCGCTGTAGGGGACCCAAGCTGGGCTCCGTGGTCGTCTCTTGCACTGCAATCATGTCGCCAGTCGCCTTTGCAGGCGCCAAGCAAATCAAATACTACCCTTGAACTTTCACGGTGGAAATGTTCAACTCCCGCATCTTTGCACGGAAACATTGCGGATGTTATTTGTTGTCATCACGGTCATCGCATCTCCCGCGATTTTTTTTTTTTTTTCAAATGGAACTGGCAGATTTTCGTAATTAATTTTATGTAAGGCATGTTGTTGTTGTTTTTTTAATTTATTTATTTTTATTTTTATTTTTTGTAAGGTCATATTTTTTTTGTACTGATGTGGGACGAAAGTCGCTGCAATAGCTTTCAATTGGTCAGGATTTTCTGTGTTGTTTCCGCGCGACTTTGTGATATCCCATTGGTCAGCAGTTAGTTTGATTGACAGTTGGGCAGAATGCCCTGTAGTGAGAGATCAAGAGGCAAAGTCTTGCCCTACTGTGATTAACCCATTCAGCCCTGACGCACTGCAGGAGGAGATGGGTCGACCATGATAATTCAAGGTTAGTGTCAGAGTAGCTTGGCGCCTGTCGGCGCCAAGCTAATCTGGCACTGCCCTTACATTATCAGGGTCGATCCATCTCCTGCAACTGGTCCATTAGCTGACGCCTCCAAATTTTGGGAAATACGGCCGTCGGGCTGAATGAGGTAATCGGCATGTCTGTCTCAACACTTTCGACGATTGTTTTAATCTTGATATCGTTTCGTGTACGACGTTTGTGCAGAGGCGAAAAAACTGTAAAATACGAAATTCAGACTAAACGGGTGACTACTATTACTAAGCGTGTAAAATGCAAAGAAATACCCAACAAAAAGAAACACGCTTAGCCAAGACGAATACCCCACCCCCCCACCCCCAAAAAAAAAAAAATAAATTAAAATAAATTATATATATATATATATATATATATATATATATATATATATATATATATATATATATATATATATATATATATATACAAAAACTATTACTGTTATTATAATCAAACTATTATTATTATTATTATTATTTTATTATATATATATATACATATATATATATATATATATGAATTAATAATAAAATAAATTGCTGTAAGTGTCCTTTCTAAGCGTATTTCTGTCTTTGTTGGGTATTAACCCCTTTCTTGATGAGAAAACGTGAACACGATCCAACTGCAAGAGACATAGATCCTCATGAGCCCCGGACTGCGTGGGCTTACGTGGATCTATGCCTCCTGCTGAGACCAATTTGTACCCTTGTTTCTTGGACTATTTGGGCTTTGGTCGTTGAATAAACAGAGACTTCAGAAACAAAAATGTACGTACAGTGGCAGGGAAGGGGTTAAATCGCTTAGGGGGAAGTCAGCTGATCATTTCTTGCTCGTGCGGTCAGACTAAATGATAAGTATATGAGTGTGCCATGTAAACGCAAAAGTCCCCAAAATCCATTTTATGAAAAGCGAGATTTTCATTGTAATACAAAGTACATCTTGATTTTCACAAACTTACTGTCTTTTGCCTTCACAAAGCAGTGTGGTTTGGCGTCTTTTAGTTCTAGGCCATCATCACACTGCAGTATAAACAAGATGGGACCCCCAGCCCAAAGTTGTTCCTACTTTCAAGTTTATCCTTCTGATCCACTCTAACCCCGGCACCCTCTGATCTACACACACTGGCACACAGAAATAAAGACGGACACACGGCGATTCCCGCCATTCGTAAGCTCTGTGGTCTGGCTTGGCGATAGCTATTCTTAAAGAAGAATAATAGCACGAGCGGCGAAATGACGTCACTTCAAGCTTCACGTCATGGCATCATTAGAACCACGACGCCGTGTTCCTAGTGATGACTTTATAGTGATGTTATACGTCACTCATCGTAGTCACAAACCAGATAGGTGAGGCTAGCGCTGGCAGATCTAACTGTTGTCTGTCCAGCGCTGTGATTCCCCTTGGTTTGAGTACTCATCGTAGTACTAACATTTTACGTATATGAGTTTCAACACTTTTCAGTTTTCATGCTGATTTTCACGCCTAGGACTTACATGTCACAATTTGACTTAATCCTACTCCAGTGCCGGGACAAACAGCAGGTTTGTGCAAACACTGTTTATGAAAAATCATGCGGGTATTAATGAGAAGATTTTTTTTTTCGTAAAAGAAAACTCAAAGTTATGTTATCTGTTACAACAATAACTCCGAAAAAGTGGTGCAGAAAATCATCTGATATTCATACCTAGGGCTTACAGGTCACAGTTGACTTAATCGCACCCGACAGCCGAGACAAACTGTAGGCTTATACGGTATATGAAAAATCATGCGAGTATTAATATGAAGATTGCTTCTTTCGTAAAAATTCAATTGTTTTAAGATTAATTCAAAATAATTCGGGAAATTAATTTTAAAAAACGTGAAAATATTTTTCAAAGAATAGTTGATTATCACTCAAAAAGTTCTAGAGGTATAATGCTGGTTAACGAACTCATTCAATATCTTCCTTTTATCTAGCTACGTGCAAAATATGTAGTAAAAATAAGAACAGTTACGGACTCCAGTGTGGATCGACCAGTTTTTTTGTGAAACGGTCATTTTCTCACCATTGAGCATCTTAATTTTAAAAAATCCAACAAAAACAAACTGCCTCGAGATTATTCTTGTAGGGACAATATCCTAAAATGTCAAGCTTGTCCGTCCTCAAACGCGGGCTCTAATCGCTGTCTCACACACACACACACACACACACACACACACACACACACACACACACACACACACACACACACACACACACACACACACATACGACGCTTGGCGCCAAAAAGACGTTCTCCAGCAAGGTTTGCGTAGCTAGACGTGACGTCATTTTCACCTTGTTACTTCTTTGCCAGAATTTCTGCCCCGCACGCCCAAAACGTTATGTGCATGCTCCGAAATGCACTCCGACGAGCCCCATTTCAAAGTTGTTTCTATTTTTGAACAGGAACAACAAAACGGCATAAAAAGGAAACGGAAACGGATACACTTGGTAAACGGCACATCGTGAATGCAATAATTTATCATTTCTGTTTTGGCGAAGGATAATAATAATAATAATAATAATAATAATAATAATAAATGGAAACGGTTACACTTGGTAAACGGCAATTCGTGAACACAGTGATTTATGATTTTTGTTTTGGGTAAGGATTCTATAAAAAATAATAATAATAATAATAATAATAATAAACAGAAACAGCTACACTTGGCAAACTGCAGTTCGTGAATGTCTTAATTTATGATTTCTGTTTAGGCCAAGGATTCTTTTTTATGGTATTATTGACATCGTGTTATTACGACATGCATTTCGGCTGACGCAAACCGGATCCACTTTGGAGACGCTGACAGGAGTGAGGGGTTTATTTTCATCAAATCTAGAAGCTCCGTATTAGTAGTAATTATTCTTATTGTGTTATGTTTGCATGAATGATGCTTCTGACGTGCGAAACAGCAGTCCAAGTCATTTGACCTGCGGCTGATGGAGAGTGAACTTTAAGGCTCAGACGGCTCAACAGGGCAATCGTCTGCAGGCAGTAATATCGAGTCTAAGCCTCCTGTTGACCCTAGCTAGTGGCTAGGCCGTGTTTTCACTGCCAGAAAAAAAAAATGCGAACAAGAGGCAACGGCAAGAGGCAACGAACCTCATGAGCCCTCGCGTCTGCGGGGGCTCATAACGCTCCTTGCCTCTTGTTTGCCTCGTTCAGTTTCATTGTTGTTGTTGTTGTTTTTATATTATTATTATTTATTGTTTTTGCACTTGTTTAAAAGTCCTGATTTTTACAAGGTACAATGCAATACAATGCAATACAATACAAGACAAGACAAGACAAGACAGGACAACACAATAGTACCTATAATTATTGTTGGAACTCATTACAGCATAGAAATGTGTCTTAGGCTCCTCATAAAAAGTGTGTGATATATATTAAACTATACTAATAAATGAGTTAAAAAAAATAAATCACACGCACACACACATAGACACGTGTATACACACACACACACGCCCGCACACACACACACACACACACACACACACACACACACACACACACACACACACACACACACACTAAAATCAAGAGTTTCCGTTATTGACACATTGGTCAGACATCGGCCACATTTGCATCCAGACTGAGGTAAGTAATGAGTTCAGTCATTGTGGATGAAGTCCAGGAGTGGGCTCTAACGCTCCCCCTTCCGCTTTCACTATGTCGGGAATGGAGAGGAGTGGACAGGCAAAGTGGTTCTGACTGGGAACATAAGTCTTGACAAATACGTCGGGAAGCCAACCGTCCACTTTACTAGTGTTGCCATCAGTTTCACCTGCGGGAACTCCCAACACTTCATCCATTTGCTGAAATCAGACGAAAGTTGGCAAAACAGGCGCGTAGTGATAAATGTAAATCTCCTGTGTACTGTTAACTTGCGACTTTTTTTGACATATACGGATCTAGCAGACCTAGGATGGGCTCGGCTTATTGAGTGAAACCACAGAGGGAGAAAATACACGAGTTACGCGTCGCTGACCGGCTCCGATGTTACACTACTGACGCGTGCCTCCACATCCGGCATCCGGATGTAGTTTCCGGTCACGTACCATATGGTCAGCGTCTGTATGTAACTACCGGACACGCGGGCAGCCCTAATCAAGATAACGGGCCGGCCCTCCGGAACTGTTACTATATGGGAAATGGATGGCATCTAATTAACGGGACCGTCGGCACGCGGGGACGCCCTAATCACGTAACGGGACCGGCCCCAACGAGGGGCTGGTCCTAAGTGGGAAGATGATTGATAAGGGCAAGGGTATATACATACTGGGGGACACAACGAGGGGAGACAGAAAGAGACACAACGAGAGAGGGACGGAGAGGGAACACAACGAGAGGGGAGTAAAGGAGAGTAAGAGAGATGGACGAAAGTCGAAGAGAGAGCGAATAGTGAGAGAACGACCGAATTGTAGTCTGTGGTTGGTCTTGCCCAACCCCAGACAATGCTCTTTAGACTGAAATAAACACGAGAGAAAACCATCACTGGACTTCAGGTGTTTTACGTGTCCATAGTGCAACACCGAGCGTCCATAGCATAATGTCAGCTTCAATATTACGAGCTTCAGGTTACCGCGGCAAAGGCCAGGATATAACGCGCGCAGGTCTCTGGCTCCCACTGGGCTGCCCGGTAAACAAGAGTTCCTCAGGCCGACGTCAGCCTTAGCTGGCCCGAGCTAAGGCTGACGTTGGCCTGAGGACCTTTTGCTTATCAGGTGGATTTTCCTTCACAAGCGTACGTCAATTATGCCCTACTACACAACGATAGCGAATGACGCGGTCTGCTTTGGTGGCTCCAGGGTACTGCGGTATATTTAGGCTGACCTGTATCAACGCTTGCAGCCGGTCAGTGGGGGGGGGGGGAGGGGGGGGGGCTGGCCAACAATTCCTCCCTCCTGCTGTGAGCAAAACCGGTATAACGGTTATGGTCACGAAGTGTGTGAGTTAATTACCACCTTCTCAGCGAGTAAGTAGCGCACACGTCAGACAGCGTAGGCCGGCATCGTCTCGATGACCTTTTTCTCGCTGAAGTGGATGGATCGGCAGTGGAAAGACAACTACTTTAACCGGCTCAGTGCCGAGAAAATGTGAACACCACCAGACTGCAGCAGGTATAGATCCTCATGAGGATATATGCCTCTGGTTGACACCACTGTGAATCCATGTCCCTGGGACATCTAAGGTTTTTTTGGTTTATTGAATTTAGAACAATTGCTGTAGCCTACAGTCTGCGTCAGCTGGTACTGAACGGGTTAACCCTTTGCTAAAAAATGCTTAAAGTTATGTTTTCCAGGATCAAGCATCTCAACACAGTCAGAAAACTGTCTTCAACAGATACTGCTGACAGTATGTGTATGGGTCCTTTGTGTACTATCTTAGAGCTTTATGATGTGAATACAGTGCCAAATGTCGAAATTCATCGTTTGGAGGCTGTGTTGTTTTTGTACCCGAAACGCGGATTGTCGTCTGCATCGGCCACGTTTTGAATTAAATATGTGCATATTTACGAGGTACGTCACAAGACAGAACCCGGATGTATTATCACAACAGTCCGTGTCACGATGTCATCGGTAAGTTCTTTTCGTTTCGTTTTGGTATTATCCAGCATTAGAATTGATACTTACGTAATGCAGGTTGAACCTCTAATGAGTACACCTATAAAACATATGTGTTTGGCTAAAAAGCAGTTTTGTTGCATGGAGAACTGTGATGTTTGGGCTGCTGACAGATGATGTTAAGTACGATCGAATGTGTAGTGTCAGCTTTACTAGTTTGTGACTTAGTTTTTATGTAATCTTCTATTTATAGAAGGGACTTTTTAGGACATGTCGCGGTGGGGCGAATTTTTTAATAGCATGTCAAAGGAGGGCAGGCTAAACCTCTGACAACTGAAGTAACAAGATAAAAATTGCGTCATGTCTAGTTACGCTAACCTCGCTGCTGAACGTACATTGGCGCGAAGCGCCGTATGTGCGTATGACCGTATGTGTGCGTATGTATGTAAACAAGAGAATCTCCTATATTTCTGTACACACAAGCGTGAAACTTGGCGAAATACTTTCTTAAGTAGGTGGCTAAGAGAGCCTCCGAGCATATTGTAATTGAATGTCTCATTAAAGACATTAACAACCGTTTATAGGAAGTCGGTTGACCCAGGTTAGAGTTCGGAAATTTTGCCATATATGCTTGAACTTTGCATATATAGCTAGTTTGGAGAAACACATTGGATGCGGGGTTGTTTTTTTTTTTTTTTAGCCAGCTTTGTATGCTTTCAACTTCTTTAGTAAAAATTAATTCTTTTCTGAAAAAAAATTAAAACACTAAAACTGAAACCTTTACTTCTAGAGAAAGTCGGACAGTGGCGGTGACGTATAAGGCAACTCCGTCACCACGCAGACACTGACATAATACTCTAAATATGACGTCATTCTTTCTCGCACGGCTCTCTCTCTCTCTCTCTCTCTCTCTCTCTCTCTCTCTCTCTCTCTCTCTCTCTCTCTCTCTCTCTCTCTCTCTATCTCTCTCTCTCTCTCTCTCAAACATGCGCGCATCTCGGCCAAGAGGAATAGATCCTCATGCGCCTGGAAGGCGCATGAGGATCTATGGCTCTTGGAGATGTTTGAAGCGCACGCGCATGCACTTACTAACACTCGCACACACATCGACGCGCTTTCAGAAGAGCATGCAGGTGACCAGTGTACTTAGTATATCATGTAGCTAGGTAAAGTCAACCTGCTTTCACACAAATTATAGCAAAACTGAAACTGTACCGTGAAGTTCTAGTTTTGTCACCATTTTCTCATGCCTATGAATCGAAAGTGAAACTCATATCACGTAAAATATAAAATTACGTATAAACTGAACCTAACGTCATGACAAATGACATTTGACAAATCAATGACGCGTATGTCCTCACCCCTTACAGAACACACTGACGAATTGGCAGATCTGCGAGACTTTTTCAATAGGAGATAAATCAATATAGAATCAGGTCAAAAACAAAAGTTAGAGGCCATTGACAGTAAGGACAGCTCTCATATAGAAGAGACTTTGTGGGTTATGGTTCATCCCATCTTCTTGTTAAAATGAATCGACCACAAGAATGTTGACACGTGTATTTAGTGTAGTGTAGACGCAGCTAAGCAGCAGAATCTGGCCTGACGAATCGGACACGATCAAATTTTGCACGCTTAAATCTAACCGATTTCATCAAATTATGGCAGTTTTCGGCCACATTTTTTACCTCTGCAACTAGCTACAGGTGCGCCAAATCGACTTACATTTTGTCTGATCCAAGCATAAATTGAAGCCTAGTGGGTCGTACGGGACGTAGTCCTTATTTCCGCTACGTGCACGGGCGTAGTTCTGTCTACATACCCTGATCAGGCCCCACATTGATAATGTCTCGACAGTTTGGGACGGTTGCAGCGAGGTCCAGTTCAAGAAAATAAATTCGCTATACAGGAGAGCATCCAAACTAATTATTCCTATATCCTCTCTACCTACTGAGGCGAGGCTCGATTTAGCTGGACTCCTTCCTCTTGGCAAACACTTCGTATTTAACAAGTGCGTGCTAGAGCACAAAGCTCTTAACGGTAAGGCCCTCTTAAGCATGTTTTTAATTAAACAAACTTTAGTTCGCGAACTCTGGCGAACTAGAGTTCACGATCTCGGGCGAACCAGGTTGGTTGTTAATTGGACGATCTAAAGATACGGTGAACCTAGTTCGAAGTAGTTCACGAACCTTGGCAAACCATAGTTCGCTGTCGGAAAACGTTCGCTCAATGTGTTGAGCAAACCAAGGCGAACCTTTTCTCTGATTGGTCAAACCTTTTACCCTCTTCTGCGTTGGAGATAAGAAGATAGTCACCGATACAAACAAATATGGCGGACGGCGAAGTTTCACTCGTGCGAAGAACAAGACCTATTTTTATTGATTTGTGGGAGGCGCAACGCTGTTTGTTGGGTCGCTTCTGCAAGGAGTACAAAAACAAACATCGTTCAAATCGCGAAGCGGCATAGCGGCAGCCATTTTGAACACCTTTGCAGACAGTAAGTATGCCTAATCAACCACTTCAGTTAAGAAAGAGAACCATGGCAAACCTGGTTTGCTGAAGTTCGCCTAGGTTCGTTCAACCTTAATTAAGAAACAAACCAAAAGATCGCCGATCTTCTCCGATCTAGGTTTGCCGATCAAAAGTTCGCCCAATTAAGAACAGCTCTTATCGGAACTCTTTACTCTTACCTCAGAAGACATACAGCACCTCTCGGAGCAGCCTGAGCATAAAGCGGACCCGCATGCATGCATCTATCTATCTATCTATCTATCCATCCATCCATTTATCCATCCATCCATCCATCCATCCATCCATCTCATCCATCTCATCCATCCCATCCATCCCATCCATCCCATCCATCTATTTACCCAAACACCCACCCACCCACCCACCCACCTACCTACCTACCTACCTACCTAACTACCTACCTACCTATCTATCTATCTATCTCCCGTAGTCTTGCCGACCGTTGGGGCACCACTGATGACTTGGCAACCAGCTCCCTTTATTCCTCTCTGTTCTCTACCATTCTTAGCGTATCGTCCAGCTTCAGTCCTGACCACTCTGAGATATTGTCCTCCCATCTTTTCCTCTGTCTTCCTCTCCTTCGTCCTCCTTGCACAGTGCCTTGCAGGATTGTTTTGGCAAGCCCTGCTGAACGCGTGACATTACCATACCACTTCAGTTTGCGTTTTTTTTCACAATGGCTAATTGGTCTTCATAGGGCCCGATGGCTTGCCTGATTCTGTTTCCCACTTCCTCGTTCGTGATGTGATCTCTGTATGAGATGCCAAGCAGCCTTCGATAACATCTCATTTCAGTGGCTTGTATCCTACTTTCTAGGTCTGCTGTGAGGGTTCATGACTCACAGGCATATAAGAACACTGAGATGACTAAGGAGCGCATCAGTCTGATCTTTGAGCAGAGTGTGATGTTTCTATGCTTCCATATGGTCTTCAGTCTTGTCAGTGCTGTTGTTGTCTGCGCAATCCTGGACAGTATTTCTGGTTTTGATCCCTCATCTGTCACAATGGCTCGTAAGTATTTGAATTTATTAACTGTTTCCAGTTTTTGGCATCCAATCATGATGTCAGTGCCAATGCCACTGGTGTTATTGGTCATCAGTTTGGTCTTCTCTGCACTGATTTCCATCCCAAACGCAATGGCTGTACTGTCCATCTTTTCCACCAGCTGAGCTAGCTCATTCTCTGTTCCTGCAAGGCCATCAAAGTCGTCCGCAAAGCGCAAGTTCGTGATTGTTCTGCCTCCAATACTGACAGTTTCTTCATGGTCTTTCAGAGCGTCTGTCCTGACTCTTTCCAGGAAGATGTTGCAAAGAGTAGGTGAGAGCAAGCACCCTTGTCTGACTCCGACTGTAGTCCTAAACCAGTTTCCTATTTTGCCGTTGAAGCAGACTGCCCTAGTGGCCTTGCTGTAAAGGTTTGCTATGACTTTGATCAGGTTGGCAATGATGTTGTATAGCTTCATGGTGGACAAAAGGGCTGCATGCCACACCCTGTCAAACGCTTTCTTAAAATCCACAAAGACATGATAGAGGTCTTGCTGGTGCTGGAGGTACCTCTCACATAGAACTCTCAGGTTGAAGATCTGCTCAGTTGTGCTGCGCCCTGGTCTGAAGCCTGCCTGTTCCTCAGCTATGATTTCCTCTGCCTGTGGCTTCAGTCTGTTCAGTAGGATCTTTAATATGACTTTGCTTGGGTGGCATATAAGGCTGGTCGTACGATAGTTCTGGCATTGATGTAAGTTGCCCTTTTGGGGGAGAGTTATTATAAGTGATTGGGTCCATGGTGTGGGCCAATCCCCTGACTGCCAGATCTTATTGCAGATTGTTACAAAGGCGCTTATCTTGTCTTCTCCCCCTTCTTGGACTAGCTCTGCAGGGATGTTGTCTGCTTCTGCTGCCTTTCCTTTTTTCAGCGACTTCACTGCAGCGTCTACTTCTTCTCGGAGGATGGGATAGTTGCCATTGTTGGTCACTGGTGGGTTGACAAGTATGCCTGGGTCCCCTGTAGCTCGGTGGTTGTACAAATCTGAGCAGTACTCTCTCTGATGGGGAGTGGGCAGATGTTCACATCTGCACGGGACATAGACGATCCCGCCCTCCACGAGTCCCCTGCTGCCTTGCAGGTTAGGTTTGGATAACCAAAGGCTAGGGTTCTGACACGGTTCCTGATTGGGCGTATGAACTTCCTTGATGAAGTCACCACCCAGGGCGAAGGAGTCCAATGAGGATCTCATCGGCCACGTGTCCAGGACCAAGGCGAGCCACAAGTTATGAGGAGTTTCGGTTGTGGTTAACAGCCTGGAGAGGGATGGGCTTCGCCAGGTTCTTTTGCCCAAGACACACTACATGCAATGACAACCTTACATCAATCCATTCCGGATCGGTCGTCGCCCGGAACAAGGATCGCGCCTTCTGTCTTGCGCCAGGGCAGAGGTGTTAAGTGTGTTACTGGTGCACTACCAAAGCTCTGTGCAAGAAACAACATCAGCATTGGCACCTGGAACGTCAGAACATTAAGAACGCCTGGAAAGGTAGAGGAACTGACACACGAAATGAACAGATACCACTGGACCATCCTAGAACTGTGCAAAGTACGATGGAAGAACCTTTGGGAAACATCAATCCAGCAAAACTACAAAGTGTATTACAGTGGCAGAGAAGACAAACATGAACAGGGTTTCGGATTTCTCGTCCACAAAGACATCGTGAACACTGTCATGAGTTGTCGTCCAGTCTCCAGTAGGCTTATCACCATACGCTTGAGGGCAACCCCATTCAATATCACCAGTGTACAAGTTTAGGCCCCAACAACAGACTATAGAGATGATGAAATAGAAGACTTCTATGATCAACTGCAAGATGTCCTGGACCAGACCCCCAAGAAAGACATTCTTGTGATGCAGGGAGACTGGACTACCAAAATAGGAGAGGACCCGCATTAATTTGTATAAATCCAGTTTGTCATGCTTAGGTGATTTCCTGTGAAATTCTCCACATCAAGCATTTATTTAAGGCAACGTAAATTTAATTATCTCGTGTTGTCTAAACATATATTCCCTTTTAATATTCTAAATTTCTTTTTATGCAATTATTATTTCTTGATCATACGACTTGCGCTCACGTGCCGTTTGTGGGGGTGCTTCCTGTATGAGCCGGGTCGGGGGATGCGGCGTGGGTGCACCGTTTATTCGAGCGATGTGCTTAGCATGTCATTCGAGTGAATGTATCTTTGTGGCGTGCCTGGGTGGGATTGTCTGGGGAGGGTTCATGACACGTGCATACATTTTTGTATACGTATGGGTACATGTGTGTTTTGTTAAAGCGTTGTTGCTGTTTGTAGTGTTGTAATTCGCATTACTTTCGATGTTGTTTGTGAGTGTAATGTAACTTTGCCTGTTATTGTATGTCAGTAGATGTAGCAAGGGCAGATTGGAAGAAAGGCCTGTGCGCCTAATATCTCAATCCTTGATAAATATTGTTTCAGTCAGTCAGTCAGTCAGTCAGTCTCGCTCTCTCTCCCTCTCTCTCTAAGGACAGACGTGTAAAAAGGCCTACGTGCCTACTGTCTTCATCCTTACAAAATAAAGTTTCAGTTCAGTTCTCGCAAGAATTCCTCTATTTTTTTCCCCCTATGAATTTTGTTATTATCGTTGAACTCTGAAGACCTGTGGCTCGACATATGATTTCCGACAAAACACGTAAATCATGGCCGGACATATTTTGAATAGACGATTTGCGGAAATGAGAAGTAAGACAAATTTGCACGTGTTTCGACGAAAACGGTAGATATAAAAGCCCAGAAAAACACGCGATATCGCGTGTTTTTTTTGGGATTTATATCCACCGTTTTCGTCGAAACGCGTGCAATTTTGACCTACTTCTGGTTTCCGAACAACGTCTATTGCGCGCGACTGTTAAAATGCTTCCCTATCCAAGTATCACAAGGGTGGCAACATTTATTTACTTTTGGCAACGGCACACCCAAACTCTACCTATCCCGACACTGATCAAAATGTTGACCCTTTGCTACTGACGTTACCGTTCGGCGGAAAAGACGGGTAATCACGCCGAGCGGTATCGTGGGCAGCAGTCAAAGGGTTAATCCGTGAACAACGGATAACGCTGCAAGGGTTTGGGAGGCGCCGCTCAAACCAGGCGCTATATTGGCACTGTTAACTCATTCAACCCGACGGCCGTATTTCCCAAATTTTGGAGGCGTCATCTAATGACTATGCACCAGTTGCAGGAGATGGATCGACCATGATAATTTAAGGGCAGTGCCAGACTAGCTTGGCGCCGACAGGCGCCACGCTAATCTGGCACTACCCTTGAACTATCATGGTCAACCCATCTCCTGCTGTAGTGCGTCAGGGCTGAATGAGTTTTAAAGTCGATACTCTACGCGTTGTCGCGGTTCGCAATGACTGCACGCGTTACCATGACCTTTAACCCCTTCGCTGCCGAGAAGAAGCGAACACGATCCAACAGCAAGAGACATAGATTCCTATGAGCCCCAGCGACTGCGGGGGCTCACGAGAATTTGTGTCTCTTGCTGACGCCAATTTGTATCCATGTTCCTGGGACGGTTCTGGCTTTTGGTCGCTGAATGAACAAACATTTCAGAAGCAAAAACATATACCTACAGTGGCATTGGAAGGGGTTAACGCAACGACTTACGTGGGCATATGCCGATCACCGACATTATTTGGAAATGTGGCCTAGACAGACATGAGATTGTGCAGAGTAGGCTGGACGTTTGTGGCCAATTTCGTTGATTTTAGAGGACAGTTAACTGCAAGTGCGCCCTAATAACCCAGTATACGTGGCCCGTGTGGTCGCTCTGCTTGATTAAATGAATAGGGCTCGGGAAGCTGACGTCATCACGCCAGTCGTGGCGGCCATCTTGTGAGGATACGGGACTAAGCGCTCATAAGGACATCGCTGTTTTTGTCATGTCAGGAAAGTCCTGAAGTAATATAAGCAATAACAGCAAGTCTTGCCATCACTGTAGGAAACCGATCACCAGAATCTGTTTTTGTTTGTTTCCAAAGAGGAAGAAAAATAAAGAAAAACGTGTTGAAACACTATTTCGCTACTATCTCATGACTATGGTATCCTCTTAAGATGGCGGCTGACGCGCCGACGCTGCTAGGACTGGCGGGGAACTTCCCGAGCCCTATAGGCATGCGCTGATCACCGGCATTATTATACAATGTGATCTAGCCGTGAAGAGTGTCCAGGGTAGTAGGCTCGACGTTTGCGACCGCTATCATTGATTTTAGAGGGCAAAAAACTGCACACTGCATCCTAGAAACGCAATACACATGGTCCCGGCGTGTGATCGCCCAGTCTCATTAACCCATTCAGCCCTGACGCACTACAGCAGGAGAGGGGTCGACCATGATAATTCAAGGGCACTGCCGTTAAATTATCATGGTCGATTCATCTCCTGCAACTGGTGCATAGTCATTAGATGACGCCTCCAAAATTTGGGAAATAATGAGGTAAATATACAATAATATACGCCGATTGTGATATGCACATGAAAGCAGCAATGAGGACGGTCCGGGATTATTAGGTTTCGCCACGGTAATCGGCTCAGTTTGTTTATCCTGTTCCGGTGAGCCAAATTACATCGGGCCGAAATCGGCCCGGCCGCAGTTGGCCCGCGCACAGCTGTGCAGGGCAATATAATTATTACAATGGTGACAAGTCGGAAACTTTGTTCAGAAAGGTTTCTGGACATCTTTTGATAGCAGCTTGACTCTCCGACATAAGCACACTGATCAGAATAGTCTACAGAGTTGAAACTGGACCTGCGGCTGTGTTGCGCCACACGCTGGCCGACCTTGGACTTTATAATACGACACTATAAAAGGGCGCGTGTATGTCCAGAAATTGGTTTTTACTGAAAAATTCATATTCTGGACCGCTTTCAAAGCAGCCTTGACTTTCCGAGCCGTGTCCCAAACTGAACAGGGCCGACTACAGGGTTGAACGTGAACCTGAGACTGATTGAGTCTACAGCCTGTTGGTAGAGAAATGCAGTTTCCGCGATGTGTATTTATTTCTTGTTTTACAACGACAAAGAGACATAGAGACTGTGCATTGATACACACTGTGAAAACACTTTTCTTCATTTCTACCCAGTCTGTGGTCTGACGGCACCGATCGCGTGTTTGCAAGCAGTGTGATTTTGTGATCGATTTGTGGTACAAACAACTGGGGTGGTTGGGGTGTGTGTGTGTGGGGGGGGGGTCATCGAATAGACGATTTCCGGATGTCAGAACAAGGTGAAAAATGCATGTTTCGACGAAAAGAGTGGATGAAAAGCCCGGACAAACACGCGATATCGCCGAAACACATCCAATTTTGACCTTCTCTGATTTCTTAACAACGTCTATTGCAGAAGTGCTTTACTTCTAGAGATCTTTTTGTATGAGCGTTTTCTCGGAGTGTTTCATTTTATCGTTTTTTATTTTTCATGAATATCATGTCGCATGGACAGACTGACGAGTGATAAGTTAACGGCCGTCGGGCCGGCCTATGTAAACGCGCGCGCAGTCCCGACGAGTCATTTGAATCCTAGCCGTCACCGCGAAAGCATAGCGCCGCCTGCTGTGTGGCTAAACCGAAGGTACACCTTCGGGACCCGACACTGTAAGGTGAAAGCTCTTTATGTTGAGTATACATGTGTTGTTGTATGATGCAATATAATTGTGTTGAAAGTATTGGCGCCTTAAAAATATAACCCCCCAAAAAGATACATCATTATATTATCATCATCATCATTATCAGTATCATCATCATCATCATTATTACTATTATTGCTACTATTATCATTATTATTATTATTATTATTATTATTATTATTATTGTTGTTGTTGTTGTTGTTGTTGTTGTTGTTGTTATTATTATTGTTATTATTATTATTATTGTTTTTGTTGAAACTGGCCAATAACTACACTATTGCAATGTGACAGATAATTGTCCAGCGGTTGGTTATGAGCGACGGTGTCAATAAGGTTGCCGTTTTACCAGTGAATAGTGAGGTTTCGTTTGCAACAAACGACTCTCAACAACGAGCGAGAGCAAAATCACGCGGACTGACAACACTCCAGACATCTCAAAGAGGCATTGATCCTCATGAGCCCGGAGATGCCTCTTGGAGATGTTTTAGGTGTTGTTGATACTTGTAGAACAAACGTAGTTCTCCGAAGTGATTTCGCTCTGTTCCTTGTTGGCAGTCATTCGTGTCAAACGAAACCACACTCTCAATTTGTTTTCGTAAGTTGGCTCTTGAAAAGATGTGTGCATTTTTTAAAATTCATTCAACCCCACGTCCGTATTTCCCAAATGCTGGAGGCGTTATTTAACGACTATGCACCAGTTGCAGGAGATGGATCGACCATAATAATTCAAGGGTAGGCCAGATAAGCTTGGCGCCGACAGGCGCCAAGCTTATCTGTCACTACCCTTGAGTTATCATGGTCGATCCATCTCCTGCTGTAGTGCGTCAGGGCTGAATATATTAACTGACGTGTTTCACTGTCAATCACAAATAAGCATTACTAGTAAACTGTATGATTGTCCTGCCTTTTAATACACTGATTTCTTAATATTCAAGCATCACCTTTTTTTTTTAATCTTCTCCTGGTTTACTTCTGAGAAATTACTTCTTGTTCCAGTTGCATTTATTTTCTTGGCTACTGACGATTGACTTGACCTAGTCAATAGCTCGAACCCTCTCAGTCGCAACCAAAGGTCCTCGGGTCGACGACGGCCGCAGGTGTGCGCGGGCCCACCGCGGCCTCGACATATTTCACCGCCAGTACGCACGCAACAAAACGAGACTTTTCCGCAAAAGGAAAAGCAATTATCACCGTACCATAGGGGCCCGATGATAGTAGCTTTGACTAATGCAAATCCGCTGCGCCACCGCGTGCGCGCCACCGCCTACTAAGCTCAAGTCAGAATACAAGGTATACGACAGGCACACAAATCGACGAAGCACTGTGATTCCAGAGAAGTTTTCAACCCTCAAAGCAACCATTCGCCTAAAACCTCGAAATGAACAGACGCGGTAGATATTTTGCCACAAATCTATACCATCCTTTGTCCTCCGATCAAAACTGATAGTTATTTGCACAGTCAAGCATCATTCATAGCAGACGTCGAGTTGTAGGTTTTAGATGTGGCCGGAAATACGCCCCATGCTCATTTTTCATTGGTTTATGTAAATTAGCATATCCAATGAAATTAAAACAAGAGTGCGTCTTACTGTCGTCTGACATGAACCAGTTGTGATCTGCACGCAGCAGTCACTTTAGGTACGTATTTTCCCCAGCCCGGATACTTTAATGGAGTCTGGTTTAAACACTGCTCAGTTGTCAATATCTTTTCGAGTAATTCGCTTCGACTTCAGAGTAAACACGCCGGCAGAAAACAATGGATGCACTGCAGTGCATAGATGCCTCTTTCGCGGCACTCTACTAAAGGGATTAACGTTCAACTCTAGATGTTGAGAAAGAGGTCCGGGATACTTCCGGCCACAGCTAGAATTTCGCGCGTGCGGTCCGTTTCCACCCTTGTATTCTGACTTGAGCTTAGTAGGCGGTGGCGCGCACGCGGTGGCGCAGCGGATTTGCATTAGTCAAAGCTACTATCATCGGGGACCTGTGCACATTACGCCTCCGCTATATTCAAGATCCGTCGGTCCTCATATGCAACAAAGCCTTCAGATGCTCCTCAGGATCTGCTGGCACTCGCCTGAAAGACCTAGTTTTACAACAGTATGTGGCTGTTTTTGACTTTGGGCCTTACTGCTTCAGACCGTAACGTCCAAAATCACAGACCAGCACCCAAAACTGTGTTCCTGAACTGGGAGGGAAGTGTCGGAGGGTGTGTATGCGTTAACCCTTTTCATCCTGAGACACTTTTGCTTAAAATAATTTTGACCATGATAGTTCAAACGTGGTGCCAGAATAGCTTGGCGCCTGAGGCGCCAAGCTATTCTGACACCACCCTTGAACTAAAATGGTGGATCTATCTCCTAATCTGCAGTAGAGCCTTCATAGGACAATAAGCAAATGTAAAAAAAAATCAGCCTCGGGATATAATGGATTAATTACCACGGCACTGTACAAGTAACTCGAGTCTTGCACGTTTCACATGGATGCCCGCGGCGACATCCGCTAAGTTCAGCAGAGGCTCATGAGAATCTATGCCTCTTCATGGTAAAAGGCAGGCGAACGGCGAGGAACAATATTTATGCGTACAAAGTATCTGAAGCGAGGTGATGGTTGGTGCCAAAACCTAGATCCTGGAAGAAATATATTTCTAACCTCGCGCGTGTTTGTCAGTACAAACACATTTCGAATACTGGCTTGATCTATGACAGGTCAGTGAGAGAGGGCCAAATCAGCTTGGCGTCGGTACGAGTGTCGTTCGCTTACTGGGCCGGCTTTGTACCGTTGACGAAAGCTATGTATACACGTCACGATCTGCGTCCGTGAAAATGTTCAGTTAGAATCTCTGTCCTCGGAAAGGCCCTTAGGCTCTCCATCCCACCCACTAGAAATCTTCCCTTGGTTTACTGTGGAACGTGGAAAATGTTCATGATTTAGTTTAACCCATTCAACCCTGACGCACTACAGTAGGAGTTGGGTCGACCATGATAATTCAAGGGTAGTGCCAGATTAGCTTGGCCCCTGTCGGCGCCAAGCTAATCTGGCACTGCCCGTGAATTATCATGGTCGATCCATCAACTGCAACAGGAGCATAGTCGTTAGATGACGCCTCCCAAATTTGGGAAATACGTGCTCCGGGCTGAATGAGTTAACCCTTCGGCTGTCGGGGCCGCATTTTCAGTACAAGTCGAGGTGGTTTCTGAGCGACAGCAAAAAGGTTAAAATATCCTTTCTGGTACTAATACATCCGTTAAAACTATGCCAAAATCAAAAAGATTACTCTTACTCTTAATTAAACCATTTCATTGCCGCCGTCCAGATTATGACCAAAGTCTCTCGAACCATGACACATTTGTTGCTGGATGGCATTGATACGCACGGTAACGGGCTCAGCAAGAAGCTTGGATCCTCGTGAGCCCATGCGACTGCAAGGGCTTATGAGGATTGATGCTTCTTGCATCTGCGTGTTGCTTGTTGTTTTCCTGCAGTGATGGGATCAATAGTCAATTTGCATGGTGGATAAAACAAATCACAACGAACGTTCGCTTGTTTGAAAAATGGATGGATTTCACATCATTTAGACACACTGTTGCCAGACGCAGTACTTCAGGCAATACATGTATTACTAGCCGGCGGTTTTAGTAGCGAAGATTTACCAAATGGCATTTAACCCCGATGCACTCTAACGTGAGATGAATTGAACCACGAATAGTTCAAGGGTGGTGCCAGAACAGCTTGGCGCCGACAGCCGCCAAGCTGTCCTGGCACCACCCTTGAGCTATCATCGTCAATCTGGTCTGTCATGGTAATGTAGCATTCATAGGACATCTCACAAATCTGCACGCAAAAAGAAATCAGCCTCAGAAGTTCATGGTTACGTTAACGTTAACGATAACGACACTTTATTTTCTAAGGATAAGTGATTTAGGTGCAGAGTCCTTTTTCGATCACATACTTGCTACAACTATGTTTTTTGGTTTTTTTTTAATTCAAAAGAACAATTGAGAGATGCCATCATTTTCTCTCTCTCTCTCTCTCTCTCTCTCTCTCTCTCTCTCTCTCTCTCTCTCTCTCTCTCTCTCTCTCTCTCTCTCTCTCTCTCTCTCTCTCTCTCTCTCTCTCACACACACACACACACTTACGCACGCACACACACACACACACACACACACACTCGCATACACATACTCACTCTCACTCTCACTCTCTCTCTCTCACACACACACACACACACACATACACACACACAAACACACTCACACACGCGCACACACACACACACTCGCATACACACACTCTCACACACACACACGCACACGCACGCACACACACACACAAACACACACACAAACACATGCACACGTAACACACACACACACTCGCATATACACACACACACACGCACGCACACACACACACACACACACACACACACACACACAAACACACACAAACACATACACACGTAACACACACAAACACACACACACACACACACACACACACACACACACACAGAGCGAGTTGAGAGCGGGAGCGAGCAAGGTCACGAGAAACCCTCAATATGGTGCTGTAAACAATACAGGGTTTATTGGGTATTCTTAACGAGCCGCCGTGAGATGGCCTAAGTTGCCTGCTCGGCGTTAAACCCAAATAACTAACTAACTAACTGTTCTTAACGAGCGAGCGAAAACCGAGCTTCTTGAGAGTTTAAAAACCTCATTGTCTGGGTCGCCGTGATCTACAATATTCCGGATTTTGACCCTTTTTTTTTTTTCTTTTTGTTTTTGCAATTTTTGTTGCTGTTTTTTTGTTGCACATTGAACTTCTCTTTTGGATTTATGGCCTTCAGTGGTGTAAAACTAAAAATAATGTCGCTCAACGGTGTGAAAGCCACAAATCGAAAGCGAGGATTATTGAAACCTCCACCTCGTGAATATTCTAGATAATCGCCATGTGTAGGCCACATTTTGTTCAAGGGGTAATTGCCGCCCAGGAAATCGCCATGCCTATCTGACACTACTCTTTAAGCTATCAATGGTTGTGTCGCCAGAATGAAAATTGCTATTCCTTTCATTCAGCTCACCTACAAATGATAAATCGACGAGCAAAAGAAATGCGACTTTTTTTAATCATCTGAAACACTAAAATCTTTCTGATGATTCCAAAAATGTCGCATTTCTTTTACTCGTCAGTATACTAAAGTGGTAGCTAATGGTATTACCAAGGAAGGCTGATCTCGGCCAGAGAACCTTTTCGTGGGATTGAAAGTGCTAACACTTCGAGACGTGCTGAATTCGGATACGCGGCTTTATGCCGCGTATCCGAATTCAGCACGTCTCGAATGTGTTAACGTTTTTTAATATATATTTTTAACGTGCACATTTTTCCATGTTTTGTGGAGTAAACATCTTAACTAGACGTGCCGCATCCGGATATGTAGCTTAATATGGAGTTAAAATGTTTACCCCGCAAAACAGGCCAAAATATGTGTACATTAAAAAGAAATCTTTCTCCTTTTGTTGTTGTTGGGGTTTTGGGGGGTTTGTTTGTTTGTTTGTTGTTGTGGTTTGTTTTTTGTTTTTTGTTTGTTTTTTTTTTCAAATTTCTCTAATGACGGTAACGTTGGTGACTTATCAACTATTTTCTCTTTTTTTTTCTTTTTTTTTTTCTTTTTTTTTTTTTTTTGTGCGACGCAAGCAAAAGGCCACGAAATCCGAAACGTGCCGTATTTCTGGATAGCTGGAGGAAAACTAGGCTGAACAAAAAAAAAATGACGTCAACACTTCTTCAATCTCTTGCGTGCGGAGAATTTTCATGTAAATAGCTGGCTGTTTCGGGTGTCATTCGAGTGCTTCCTGTTCGAATCAATTTTTTTTAAGCTGTGCCTGAGTGGGTAAAAACCATATACATTTGTGTGACGAGTCGTCATATGTTTTCGATACTGTTGTCACAATCACATAGTGCCCTGAAAAGATTAGACAGAAGAGCGCACGCAAACATGATCGTTGTAAATAATGTTTCTAACTGATAATGAGTGTCTACGTGAAACCCATCCAGTTAATCCTTTGCGTGTCGGTAGCGGTTTTTGTCCCGATGATTCCTACAATAATCATCGCGACAAAACCGCTACCGACACGCATAGGGTTAAAACTTATGTATGGTCCTCAGTCGTCAGTTGAGGAAGGATAGGAGTGATGGTCATGTTTTAACAGGATGCACTTGTCTGAAATTTTAAGACTAAGGAGATTTGAGGCTGACAATAGCTACCACGCATTGGCTTAGATATCCGTGTGTGTGTGTGTGTGTGTGTGTGTGTGTGTGTGTGTGCGTGCGTTTGTGTGCGTGTGTCCGTATGTATGTATGTATGTATGTATGTATGTGTGTGTGTCTGTCTGTGTGTCTGTCTGTCTGTATGTGTATGTAATATATATATATATATATATATATATATATATATATATATATATATATATATATATATATATATATATATATATATATATATATATATATATATATATATATATATATATATATATATATATATATATATATATATATTCAGACAAAACACATGAATGGCAGACGACTGAATATCGCTGTCGACTCAGCGCGTAGATTCCGTCAGACTATGAGCACATCCAGTGCTTTGTATAACCGTGCGTGTTACTGAGTAAATTCTACTTGTTACTAGATCACGCATTATTGCGGAAAATACCAGCAGGTTTGTTTATATAGTTCTTTTCTCATGTTGTCGATATCGCCAGCTGACATCTCGTCAATTTCACTAGTCAGTCCAACGACTCGCACGTTTAATGGCGTCTGTATTTCATTGCTATTACGTATAAGAAGCTTGTTAATGTTGCCGTATGAAAATATTTCGCGTTTCGGTTTTGAAAAATGTACATGTCATCAAGATCGAATCTTGGCGCGCAAGGGATTTTGGGAAGGGAAGTATATCAAACAAATTCATGAATATAGAACTTTATGGAGTGGGCACACACACACACACACACACACACACACACACACACACACACACACACACACACACATATATATATATATATATATATATATATATATATATATATATATATATATATATTTATATATATATATATATATATATATATATATATATATATATATATATATATATATATATATATATATATATATATATATATATATTCATCACCCTGTACAAGAACAAAGGAGAGAAGTCTGCCTGCTCTACTTATCGTGTAATTACCCTGCTGTCCATTGCCGGGAAAATTCTCGCAAGGTTGCTCCTGAATCGGCTGGTACCTGCCATCGCTGAAGACCACCTCCCAGAGGGCCGTGTGGCTTCAGAGCCAACAGGAGTACCACCGATATGGTCTTTGTGCTGAGACAGCTTCAGGAGAAGTGCCGCGAGCAGAACAAAGGGCTGTACGTAACGTTTGTCGACCTAACAAAAGCGTTTGACACTGTGAGCAGGCAAGGTATGTGGCAGATCCTGGAGCGACTAGGTTGTCCCCCAAAGTTCCTCAACATGATCGTCCAGCTCCACGAGGACCAGCAAGGCCAGGTCAGACTAAACAGTGACCTCTCAGAACCATTCCCCATTCGCAACGGCGTGAAGCAAGGCTGCGTGCTGGCACCGACCCTCTTCACCATCTTCTTCAGCATGATGTTGAAGCAGGCCACAGTGGACCTCGACGATGACGACGCAGTGTACATAAGGTATCGTCTCGATGGCAGCCTGTTCAACCTCAGACGACTGCAGGCCCACACGAAAACCCTAGACCAACTGATTCGTGAGCTGCTCTTTGCTGATGACGCTGCCCTCGTTGCACACACAGAGAGAGCCTTGCAGCGCATTACGTCCTGCTTCGCAGATGCCGCCCAGCTCTTTGGACTTGATGTCAGTCTGAAAAAGACAGAGGTCCTTTATCAGCCGGCACCCAAGGAAGAGCATCGCACTCCCCACATCACCATCGGCGAGTCCGAACTGAAGTCTGTACACCAGTTTACCTACCTTGGCTGCATCATCACGTCAGACGCCAAGCTGGACAAGGAGCTGGACAACAGGCTGGCAAAAGCAAACAGTGCTTTCGGGCGACTATTCAAGCGGGTGTGGCACAATAAACAGCTGAAAAAGGCACCAAGATCAGCGTGTACAGAGCTGTCGTCCTCATCACCCTGCTGTACGGTTCCGATTCCTGGGCCCTCTACCGCAGCCAACTACGACTCCTCGAACGCTTTCACCAGCGCTGCCTGCGTACCATCCTGGGCATTCACTGGAGTGACTATGTCACCAACGTCGAGGTCCTTGAACAGGCGGAAACTGTGAGCATCGAGGCTTTGCTGCTGCGGACACAGCTTCGCTGGGCGGGGCACGTCTCCAGGATGGAGGATCATCGCCTACCCAAGATCACTCTGTTCGGCGAGCTCGCCACTGGACACCGAGACAGAGGGGCACCAAAGAAGAGATACAAAGACGGTCTCAAGAAGTCACTTAGTGCCTGCCAAATCGACCACCGCCAGTGGTCTTCGCTTGCTGCGGACCGTGACACCTGGCGCTCCACCATTCACAAGGCAGCCGTCTCCTTTGAGGACTCTCGCAGAGCTAACCTTAAGGACAAGCGGCTCAGAAGAAAAAACAGAGTTGTCCTAACTCAGAACCCTGACCAGACCTTCCCCTGCAGCCACTGCGGTCAAACCTGCCTGTCCCGGATTGGCCTCCGCAGCCACGAAAATGCCTGCAGACGACGTGGGCAAGCCCTATAGAATCTTCGTTCGCGAAGTCAAGCCAAGATATATATATGTGTGTGTGTGTGTGTGTGTGTGTGTGTGTGTGTGTGTGTGTGTGTGTGTGTGTGTGTGTGTGTGTGTGTGTGTGTGTGTGTGTATATATATATATATATATATATATATATATATATATATATATATATATATATATTATATTATATACATGTTCTTATTTCATCCCCTCGAGATATGTCCAACTGGATGGAAATAACAAAAAGGCTTTTCCATCAAACTTCGCCCCATCAACGCCAGTGGTCGTAGAGTGTGTATCTGATTTTTTTTTTTTTTTTTTTTTTTTGGTGGGGGGGGGGGGGGGGGGTTTGGTTTTTTTTGGGGGGTTGTGTGTTAATTCAGCGCATGTGCACAAAGTGGTGTCAGAAGGAGGCATAGATCCTCATAAGCCCCCCGCAATTGCGGGGGCACATGAGGATCTATTCCTCTTGCAGTTAATCGCGTTGTCTTTTCCTCGACAAAGAAGGGGTTAATTTCAATCAGCAGTAAACGGATCCGCGGACGAGAGACACAGAGATCCATTCATCCATTGCCTGTTCTACATTACAGCTTACTTCTTCAAACTGTGAAGGACAGCTGCAGTCGTCCGCAGTACGACTGTGCCATCACATTTAAATGTTGACATAAAGACTGTGAGATCGTCGGCACCCAGAACGAAAAATCAAAAGTTGAACATTCAAGGCGGAGTCAAAATGGTGGACAGAGCGGACTCCTTTGACAACGACGTGGCGGCTTCTGCCTTGACAAACAACACCTTTCCTCCCATGGCTCCCAACTCTACGGACGCCGTGCCCTTCAACCTGACGCTAGAGGAACAGCACCACCTGGACTACTTTAACAGCCTGTCGGCCGGCATCAAGCAGTGGTACATCTGGGTCATCTTTGCCGTTGGGTTCCCTGGTAATTTACTGAGCCTAGCCATCATCCTGCGTTTGCGCAGTTTCGGATCGCCGGCCTTGTACGTGGGCGCTCTGGCGGTCGTGGACAACGTGGCTATTGTGCTCAAACTGATGCTTATAAACTTCTCAGACCACCAGGTACGGCAAGAGTGAATTGTTTCACTGATTATGTATCCTTAATATGTTGTTTCGTCGTCGTCGTCGTTTTTATTGCTGTTGTTGTTTTTGTCTTTGTTGTTGCTGCTGCTGTCAATATCACTCTTTTTTTTTGTTTTTGTATCCGTTTTGGATTAGCTTTGTCTGTTTTGATTTGTTGTAAAATGCAACAACAAAAATCTAAATAACAATACATCAAACGAAGCACGCTTTGGAAAAACAAAGACAACAATCTCATTACATATTTGGGTTGTTTTGTGGGTTTTTTTAAATAACGAAGATAGTATATAAACAATGTCGATCATTCCGTGAAACTGAATAAACGTTTTGCTTTTTTGTTGGTCGGGATAGGGGGTGGTTTGGGGGGGGGGGATATTTCTGCTCAGTCAGCGACTATTTCTGCCAAAGGAAGGCAAAACCCAGTAAGCAAAGGTCCTCGGGCCGACGACGGCCACAGTGGGCCCGCGCACTGCGGTCGTCGTGGGCCCGAAGACGTTTGCTTCTACGAATTCATTCTCACAAACCAGATAGGTTTGCGCTGGCAGAATTGTACTCAAACCAAGGGGAATTACAGCGCTGGACAGACAAACAAGCAGGGGATCTAACTGTTTGTCTGTCCAGCGCTGTAATTCCCCTTGGTTTGAGTACGAATTCATTGTATATGTACAAAGAAAATCTAACTTTTCACAAACATGGGCTTGCTGTCTTTTGCCTCCCTTGTATTATGGCATAACTGTTGCTTTGGTTTGGCACGAAGTCGTTCTCTGTTTGAACAGGTTGTCCTGGGGCTGTACACGTGCAAGATCCTGTTATTCCTAGGTAACTTCCTACAGGTGTACGCCAACTGGGTGCTGGTCACCATGGCTATCGAGCGTTTCGTGGCCGTCTGGCACCCGCTGCACGTTGCCAGTTCCTGGACGCCCCGCCGCGCCGTTCTCAGTCTTGTGCTCGTTATGCTGATATGCGTGGCACTCAACTCGCCCGTGGGTGTCTTCGTCATCAACAACCCACCAACCCATCATCGACAGTCGCTTTGCATGGCAGACTCCAGATACATGTAAGGACCTCGGGCGTGGGACGACCTCTGCGTAATCGATCACCTCTTAAGGCCCCGCCACACATGCCCGATTTTGAGGCCGATTCTCGAGCAGTTTCGAATCGGAGTGTGATCGGACCGGACTGCAAAAAACGTGTGCACTGCCACACATTCCCCGACTTTTTTTTAGCCGACCGGTTTGAATCGAAGATCAAGGTCGTACCTGTTCAGCGAATGACTGCTAGTTTTGACAGTGATGATGATGTGCTTGCATTATCACCAGTTTTGCATCATATTCGGGAAGAGGCGGGCGAAACATCGGCAACGGAGGTGGTACTGATCTTCCGCCATTTTCAAACTGAAACGACATGCTTTGCCGCGAGACGCGCTCTGAGTGGTTGAAGCTTACAATCGGGGCCGATTCGGATCGGAAAATAGAGCAGGTTCTAGACACCCGATTCCCAGCCGATTGAGATCGGATCGGATATATGACGTCATCCGATCGCAGTCGGATCCGAATTGGCTTCAAAATCGGGGCACAACCGGCAAGTGTGGCGGGGCCTTAAAAGGCCCACTGTCACCGTAGCTGTTAAAATATACACTTCTACACCCAGGTCTAGTTATGGCTCATTTGGACACAGGAGAATCCAGTTAAGCACACGTTGTCTTTATATCAAGTAACGTGACAATGACTCCACTCCGTTACTCTAGAAATGCAACGCTATTAGTACGAGAAACCGCTATAAAAAAAAAAAAATAAAAAAAAGATTGACACGCTAACGGCAGGGCAGAATAAATATTGTGCGATTACGCGGGTGCTTTTGTTGCGCGTCCAAACTGCTGTTAATGTTCATTAGACAAGGCATAATAAACACAAATGGTACTAAAAGGTGTCTTCAGATTTATGCGTAATAGTACTTTATCATGGGTTGTAGGAAATAGCACCAGGATACTATTTCCTACTACCCGTGTTAAAGAGCTTGCCTGTTTCAAGATTCAAGAAACTTTATTGTTGCTATATAGCAAAATTTGTCTTGCCACCTCAGGTGCTGCTCACATTTACACACTCGCTCATTCCACAAATTACAAGAGCGGAGCTACAAAATGGACAATAACTCGGGATGGGTGAAGCCCGTCGCCAAGGCATCTAATGGCCAGCGCCAGTGGCCTCATCCCACCCCGAACCTGCCTGACAAAAACAGAATGCTAAGACAGCCTTTATGTCTCCTGAACACACTATTTTATGTTCTTTTGTTAAGTTCCTACTTGACTAAGCTAGTACATGAAAATACAAGTTAACAACAGAAACAAAATACCGTCGATAGGGGGATGATCTCCGATCAAGGCAATGACATAAAAACAACAGTTAAAACTGCACCTGGGGGCCCGTCGCCATAGCGCCGGTGTTTAGAGGGCACCGCTCCGACAAAGTCCGTCAACACTATTATAACACATAACTGTCATTATGGCAACAGCCATGAGTCATTATGATAGTCGTGTTCACTGGCACGCCGCTTGTTGAGAAACATCTGTCAGCAGCGAAGGTCGGCCGGCCTGGCAGTTCCGGATGCAACATAAACATAAACACGGCCGGCGCGGTGAAACGCAGTAAGAATGTAGTAGAGCTCGCTGGTAAATGCTTCTCTGTATGCTTCCAAGTTTTTCTGTGGAGCCGGCCAGAATAATGAAACGTCTGGCAATGCATTAGTCTGTAAATTGTAGGATGGAGCCGGGAATAGCACATATTTAGTAGTTCAACAGTTTATCTGCACGCATCCTTTGAAAAACATAGGCTGGCACGAAAGAAAAAAAATGTCCAAATTCCGACTATCCAGATATGACACTTCAAGATAAAGAAAGTATTCTACCCACAACCATGGACAGACACACTCGCATCTTAGATAACTGAATGAAGTTGGCAGGGCAAAGGTTGGCGCGTGATGATAATTAACCAATTTAGTCCCAAGATTGCATTCCCAAAATGTTGAAGGTGTCTCCTAACTACTATGTATCAGTTGCGGGAGATGGATCGACCATGACAATTCAAGAGATTTGCGCCAGGTAAGCTTCTCGCCATCAAACGCCAGCTAATCTGGCACTACTCTTGAGTTATCATTGTTGATTCACCTCCTGCCATAGTGCGCCGGGTCGGGGCTAAATGGGTTAACCCTTTTAGCGCCAACACTCTACAGCAGGAGATTGATTGACCATGATAATTCAAGGGTAGTGCCAGATTAGCGTGGCGCCTTTAGGCGCCAAGCTAATCTGGCACTACCCTTGAATTATCAGGGTCAATCCACCTCCTACAAGTGGTACATAGTCGTTCAGTAACACTTCCAAAATTCGGGAAATGCGCCCATGGTGCTAAAAGGGTTATTGTGATTTTTCCTCGCTGGAAAAGACGCGCATTCATACATCATTTCCACTGGGCGGTATTGTCTGTAACAGTCGAGTGGACAGTTATAGTGTCGATACAAAATGCAATGGAAGATTTTTAGATTGTGTGTCTGAAATACGAATAGGCCTACTACAGGACCAATCGAACTGAAACCAATACAACATGCGTGATAATGTAAAAATGCTCTACACATGTATACTGAGGAGCAAAGAAAATGCGACATTTTAGTGTTTCCGATGGTTCAGAGAAAATGTCGCATTTCTTTGTTCTTCAATATACAACTCACTTTGTCGTGCAGGTCCATGGTGGCGGTGTGGCAGTGGGTGCAGGTGGTGGCGTACGGCTTTGTGCCCTGTACCCTCCTCGTCACGCTCAACGTTCTGATTATCATGCTCATCCGGCGAGCCACACGTCACCAGCGGATCATGACGGGTTCGAGCGGCTCATCCTGCAATCCGCTGAACGCGCAGTCGGCCTCCACGCGTACCCGCGCAGGCGTGCAGAGCCAGGTCACAGCGCTGTTAGTGGTGACGTCAGCAGTTCTTGTGCTCACCACCACACCAGTGTGAGTGTTGTTTATTATTAATGTGTGTGTGACTATCTATCTTTCTATCTATCTATATCCCGTAGTCTTGCCGACCGTTGGGGCACCATTGATGACATGGAAACCAGCTCCCTCCATTCCTTTCTGTTCTCTGCCATTCTTAGCGTATCGCCCAGCTTCAGTCCTGTCCACTCTGAGATATTGTCCTCCCATCTTTTCCTCTGTCTTCCTCTCCTTCGTCCTCCTTGCACAGTGCCTTGCAGGATTGTTTTGGCAAGCCCTGCTGCCGATCGGAACGCGTGACATGCCCATACCACTTCAGTTTGCGTTTTTTCATAATGGCTAATAGGTCTTCATAGGGCCCGATGGTTTGCTTGATTCTGCTTCCCACTTCCTCGTTCGTGATCTGATCTCTGTATGAAATACCAAGCAGCCTTCGAAAACATCTCATTTCAGTGGCTTGTATCCTCCTTTCAAGGTCTGCTGTGAGGGTCCATGGCTCACAGGCATACAAGAACACTGAGATGACTAAGGAGAGCATCAGTCTGATCTTAGAGCAGAGCGTGATGTTTCTGTCCTTCCATATGGTCTTCAATCTTGTCAGTGCTGTTGTTGTCTGCGCAATCCTGGACAGTATTTCTGGTTTTGATCCCTCATCTGTCACAATGGTTCCTAAGTATTTGAATTTATTAACTGTTTCCAGATTTTGGCTTCCAATCATGATGTCATTGCCAATGCCACTGGTGTTATTTATCATCAGTTGGGTCTTCTCTGCACTGATTTCCATCCCATACGCAATGGCTGTACTGTCCAGCTTTTCCACCAGCTGAGCTAGCTCCTTCTCTGTTCCTGCAAGGCCATCAATGTTGTCCGCAAAGCGCAAGTTCGTGATTGTTCTGCCTCCAATACTGACAGTTCCTTCATGATCTTTCAGAGCGTCTGTCATGATTCTTTCCAGGAAGATGTTGAAAAGAGTAGGTGAGAGCAAGCAGCCTTGTCTGACTCCGACAGTAGTCCTAAAGGCAAAGAGTGAGGAAAATTTAACAGTAATGTTTCAATATGTCGCACACATAATAAAAGTTATTATTCATAAACATGTATTGATCATGTTGCACTCGCTGATTCTCTGTGTAGGCCGCTACTTCACCACGTAATGAGCTCTGTTTGTTTGTTTGTTTGTTTGTTTGTTTGTTTGTTTGTTTGTTTGTTTGTTTGTTTGTTTGAGGGGGGACTATAAATGTGGTTGTTACTCCCACTGTTACAGTATGTTGTGAATTTGGCAACAGTTGTCATTCATTTAACTTATTCTAAACTACTGAGTTATAAGTCTTTCCGCCAGCCCTACCCATCTGCAGGGGCAATAAGCTAATCTGGTGATACTTGTGGCTATCACGGTCCATCTGTCTCCCACTGTTGGGCGCCTGGGTTGTAGGTGCGAGGTTCGAAAACGGGTTCCGGCGTCGGGGGTTCTTTCTCCGGGTACTCCGGTTCTTCCACCCCCCACCCACCAACCCTCACCCCCCACACTTTGGTACCAGTTTCAGGCCACTTTACAAATTTCAACTACAGGCGATCAAAAATCTCTGTAACTTCAGTAGCTGAACTGGCCCTTCGTCTGTGTTGTACTGTGTTTGTCTTAAATGGCGTAAATCCGTGTCTGTTACGTGAGTGTGCGTGTTGGGTTTCAGTTCGCGGCGCTTTGAGTCGATTTGCCCAAAAATTGAGAAAAAGCGCCTATATAATAACGGTATTATTATTATTATTATTATTATTATATTATTATTATTATTATTATGCAGGTGTACGATGGCGGTCTGTGTTTGAGCTGACATTACTATTCACACGGGTTGTCTCTTCTTTTTTTTTTTGGTTCGCAACCGCAAACGGCGGTAGCGGTAGTGCATCGAGGGAGACAATTAGTGTGACTACTTAGTATGCAAATGCCCTCGGGCCCACTGCGGCTGCAGTGGGCCCGCGCACGGCTGTGCGCTGGCCCACTGCGGCCGTCGTGGGCCCCAAGACGTTTTGCTATTGGGGTATGGCTTTGTCTCTCTTGTTCTCTAGGTGTGTATACATGCTGGTGCAGACATGGTGGATGCCGGAAAATGGAACGGTGGAAGCGGCCCGGAAACGTCTCATCGGTATTCTCGTGCGGGCCGTGTGTGACGCAAACCACTCAGTCAACTTCTATCTCTATTTCATCAGGTTGGGGTCTTTGATTGTTTGTTTGCTGTTTGCTTGCTCGCTTCGCTGGCTGGTTCGTTGGTTGGTTGGTTGGTTGGTTGGTTGGTTGGTTGGTTGGTTGGTTGGTTGGTTGGTTGCTGGTTGGTTGGTTGGTTGGTTGGCTGGTTGATTTGTTGGTTGTTTTAAGTCCCTTCTATTAATATATAAGGGACCTTTTAGGACGGGTCGCGGTGGGGCAAATTTAATAGCATGTCCATGATGTCAAACGGAGGCTGGCAGGCCTAAACCTCTAACAATTGAAGTAACAAGATAAAAATTACGTCATGTCTAGTCACGCTAACCTCGCTGCTGAACGTACATTTGGCGCGAAGCGCCGTATGTGCATATGTATGTCGTATGTATGTATGTATGTATGTGTGTGTATGCGTATGTATGTAAACAAGAGAATCTCCGATATTTCTGTACACACAAGTTGAAACTTGGCGAAATACTTTCTTAAGTGGTTGGCTACTAGAGCCTCCGAGCATATTGTAATTGAATGTCTCATTGAAGACATAAACAACCGTTTATATGAAGTCGGTTGACCCAGATTAAAGTCCGTAATTTTTGTCATATTTACTTGAACTTATGCATATAGCTAGTTTGGAGAAAGACATTGGATGAGTTCGTTAGCCAGCTTTGTATCCTTTCAACTTCTTTAGTAAAAATTAATTCTGTTCAGAAAATAATTAAAACAGTAAAAAAAAAAATTATAAAAAAAAACTTCACTTCTAGAGAAAGTAGGACAGTGCCTGTGACGTAAAAGAAGCAACTCCGTCACCACGCAGACACGGATACTCTAAATATCTCTCTCTCTCTCTCTCTCTCTCTCTCTCTCTCTCTCTCTCTCTCTCTCTCTCTCTCTCTCTCTCTCTCTCTCTCTCTCTCTCTCTCTCTCTCTCTCTCTCTCTCTCTCACACATATGCGCGCATCTCCAAGAGGCATAGATCCTCATGTGCCCGGAGGACGCATAAACATCTATGCCTCTTCAGATTGTTTGGAGCGCGCGAATGCACTCACGCACACGCACACGCAAACACACACATCGTCGCGCTTTCAGAGGAGCATGCAAGTGTACTTGGTATAGCACATATGATGTAGCTAGGTAAATTCAACCTGTGTAAAGTCAACCTGATTTCACACAAATTATAGCAAGACTTAAATTGTACTATCAAATTCTAGTTTTGTCACCAGTTTCGCAAGTCTTGAAGCGAAACTGAAACTCATATCATGTTAAATATAAAATTACGTAAAAAAAAAATGTCATGACAAATGACGTTTGACAAACCAATGACACATAAGCGCGCATCTCCAAGAGGCATAGATCCTCAAATGCCCGGAGGGCCATAAACATCTATGCTTCTTGAGGATGTTTGCAGCGCGCGCATGCAAACACGCACACGCATGCACAATCATCGACGCGCTTTCAGAAGAGCATGCAGGTGTACTTAGTATAGCATGTAGCTAGGTAAAGTAGGTAGGTCCACTCAATTTGTTTTTGTAGAAAATGCCACCAGACAAACGCACCACTCGGAAGTATACGTTCAAAAAAGTGCACATGCAAAAAGTCAGAACTTTATGTTGATTGGCTTCCGAGATATGCGCCGACCTCTTTTTGCATTTTTAAGAAAGTGCTATGTTCAGACACCTATAAAATCATAACGTGAAGGTAGAATTGTGTGGTTTTTACTGTCACGGATCAAAACAACATGTAGATTGTCGTGATTTTTTTTTTTTCTAGCCCCACACATGGATACGTTTGCAATTACAGCACGCCTAAAATGACCAAAAATGCAATTTGGACATGTGTCATAATGAGGGTTTATATGGCTTATACACCCTTCAATGAAAACGCTATATCTTCGGTATTTTTCATCGTAGGCATGTAAATTAGATACTAAAATGTACACAAAAACCCCTTCTGTGTGATACTTTTACATTAAATCAAGCACATTTCAGATATGAACACAACAATATGACAATATCTTGCATTCTGGCGCTATATCTCATACATGGAATTATGAATGCATTTCCATCATTTTTAAAATTTACCAGCTGCAGGACGTCGGTTGGCTATGGAAACAAGCAATGTGGTTATCTGCCTCATGTTTCGTACTTAAGATACCTCTTCTTCCCCCTCCCCTGTTCCTGAGAGGGGGTCACTGTAGCTGGGTGTCTGTTTGTTTGTTTGGTTGTTTTTTTAACAGGTGATTTCTCCAGAAACAACCAACAGAATTGTTTAAATTTTCATATCTGGTCAGTATTAGATTACAAGATGTGTCTTGTACCAAAGCCGAGGTCCTAAGGTTACGGTCAAGGTCACATTAGAGATATAAAGGGTTTGTACACTAAAGGTAATCTCACAAAAAGGGCGGCTCATATGATTTAAATTGTTGTTAAAGTAAAGGTACTCCGAAGAAAGCTGCGCAAAGGAAAAGTATATGGCATACCGAGTGTAATGGCCCTGGCAGCCATTCACATATGTGTTTTCTGTGCTTCAGGTTTTGTCTTTGCGATATCTCTGGAACCACTCTACCGAATTTCGGCGTCAAATTTTAGTATTTGGTAGCCTTTAGTGTGAGAAATGGGCATAAGGAAAAAACGGAGTTGATACTTTTACGTGTTGGGTTCACGTGCGGAACGTGAATCTATGTAATGGGCCAGTGGTCGTCCGTCCGTCCTTCGTCCGTCGTAAACTTTAACGTTGGCATTTTCTCGATGACTATTTAATCCACACTCTTCGTACTTGGGCCAAAGATATAATGGTGTGCTAAGACCTTTCTACACATACCAAATTCAGTGACCTCTCTCACGGTCAAATTCACAGGGGACTGGAAAATAGATTAAACAAATACACATTTTAACAACAACAACAACAACAAAACCGCTTTTCTGAAATACTGTTATCGGAGTAACGGAGGGGGTGGGGGTGGAGACAGGGGCTCACGTGCTTCAGAGAGATGCTGTTCGTTACCGAGTGGGTATGGGGGGTGGGGGGGGGGGTAGCCTTGCGGAGACGGAGGCCCATGTCCCTCAAAGACATGCTGTCCGTTGGGAGACGCGGGAGGGAGGGGGAGGCGGGGTACAGATTCTGGATTCGGTGTAGGTCTTGTTTCAACCGCGTAACCATTTTCTGGGGTTTGCTTACGTCAGGAAAAGCAAGAAAGGGCAAACATGTTGCACCTATCGTTTCAGGTCAGTGCTCACTGAAGGGCACACCTTCTTTACACCGTGTGGATGCTAGCATCAGTCGTACATACATGAATTTGCTATGGTTGCAAAAAAAGAAAAAGACTGATGCAGTCGTTGTTTGACTAAGATGCTGGTCGGCTGAGAAGATCGGGAAGAGTGGACTGGAAAGGATAAGTGGTCTGGGACAGTAGCACTCATTTCTTGGTCAGAATATTCATGTCTTTCGTCAAGTCTATATTTTCTCATTTGACGGATACGCGTCTGTGTCATAGAAAGTACTGGATAGACAGGCAAACCTTCAGAGTAGCAAGTCTCATTAAATAAAGTCTGAGTTAAATATCTGGTGTTGTTTGCCGTCGTTGTGTCATATATTCAGCTGTAAGAAAAGTTTGTTGATTGAGGGTTTGGTTGATCCTTCTTGTTTCCTCTGCTGAATATTGTCTGACAGCATCCTAAAGTGTTTGTCTAAATAAAATTAAAAGCAACCGAAACTATTTGTTGTTCAATGTCATTTTCCTTTATCTATAGTAAGAAACTGATAAATTGAGTAAAACTTCCACCAAAAAATATAATAATAATAATAATAATAATAATAATAATAATAATAATAATACATGGAATAATAATAATAATAATAATAATAATGTGTGTTCGTATCGTTTGCTTTATTTACAAGTACGTTACAACGACCAGAAAAATATACAACAGAGAAATATTATTTTTGCATAGTTTAAGCAGTCAAAACCAAACGAGTTGGTATTCTATAAAAATTCGTGGCAAAGAGTTGTCGTTCTTGTTGTCGACTAAAACGGTTATTTCAAAGAAACCGTCAAACGTATTTGTCTAAGAAAAATTCAAGTGCAACTCTAAATTATTGCAGTAAATATGGCGTGCATTTCAGTAGGACCAGACTTGTCAAAGCTATAATTTAGGTCTAAAGAAATTATGCCCCACGAGAAGGGCGTGAAATTCAGGCTGGAAATCAACTACAGTAAAAATTATACTGCGGGTCCAAATAATCTATTCTATCAATCAATGTTAGTTTATAATGCTGAAAATTTCTTTGCCTGTCATTAATCATAAACGTTTTAATCATAAACATTTTAATCATAAACATTTGTGTACTTGCGCAATGTTTTCTGCAAGTCACAAGCAAAATTTGCGTCATCGTTGACGAAAGAAGATTCAATCGCGGGCGCCATAGTAAAGTCGTGTTCGCGCGTTGGGGTGTCAGTTTCAAAGCCACTGCGCAAATCCAAGATTTGATCCACCGTGTCAGATTATATATCGATCGAAAGGTTTTTGAATGAGCTTTTCATCGGTAGCTGGCGCATGTGCGCATGATCATTACCAGATACCATATCTCATGAGTAAATAAAATAAAAATTACACGTCAAAATCTAATGCAGTTTTCTCTTGAATTCAAACATGCGCCAGGTACCGTGATAAAGGGCAGGAAAAGCTCTTTCCAACGATACCAAATATAACGCTGTGAGTTCTATCCTGGATCTGCGCAAGCCGGTTTTCTAACACCACTGTAGCGCGGCTCTGTGCGGGGCGCTCACGGGCAGCTGACAAAAAATCCGTTTTTCCACCTGGATTGTGAGTCCAGCTACCGGGGCCAGGACGGGGATTCGAACCCACGACCCGGCGATTCCCTTTGCTCTCCTGGTCCGACGCCGAGCTATTTCAGACTCAACTCTCTCCGGCACTGATGTTACCTACCGTTTGTATAGGGACGGGCCTACCTAGGTAAAGTCAACCTGATTTCACACAAATTATAGCAAGACTAAAATTGTTCCGTGAAATTCTAGTTTTGTCACCATTTTCCCAAGTCTTGAAGCGAAAGCGAATCTCAAATCAAGTTAAATATAAAATTACGTAAAAACAAAAAAAAAATACGTCATGACAAATGACGTTTGACAAACCAATGACGCGTATGCACTGCGCGCGCCCCTTCTAGAGTCACTATGACGCATTTGCACATCTGCGAGGCTTTTTCAGAAGGAGATATTTCAACATCAGAATCAAGTCAAAGACAAAAGTAGAGACCCTTGACAGCAAAGACAGCTCTCATTGAGAAAGGATTTTGTGGATTATGGATCATCCCATCTTGTTTGTCTTTGTTTTTGTTTTCTTGCGTTTCAATTGTTCTGAAGTTTTCCCAGTAAGCAAAGGTTGTGCGCGGGCCCAATGCGGCGGTCGTGTGCCCGAAGACACTACTGGGGTTTGTGTTTCTGGGAAGGAGGTGTGTGGGGGGGGGGGGAAGATGCGGATTCCTTTTCTTGTGTTGTTGTTGTTGTTAACCCCTTCACTGCCGAGAAAAGGTGAACACGATCCAACTGCAAGAAACATAGATCCTCATGAGCCCCAGCGACTGCGGGGGCTCATGAGAATCTATACTTCTTGCTGAGACCTATTTTGTTCCGCGTTTCTTAGCTTTGGTTTTGGCTGTTGATCGTTCAACTGATGAGCAAAGGTTTCAGAAACAAAAATGCAGCGATGTTCATTGGCAGGGAAGGGGTTAATGTAAATTGTTGTGTCGTCGTATTCGTTGTTGTTATTGTCGTGCACCTCGGCACATTAAAAATAAAATCCATGGTTACGACATTACATGTCTTCGAAAGATGGTTCTGGTTTGTTTACAGTGCGAGAAAGTTCCGAGTCCACTTCTACGCTGCCGTCTGCTGGCTGTGCAAGCATCACTCCTCACACACGCGTAAACAATCCGGCCTCTCCGCCGCCTCAGGGTCAACCATCAGGGTCAAGGACAGGTCCTCCGGTTACCTCTTCCTTTTCAAGCGGAAACGGTCAACCCGAACAGGCGGAGTGAGCAATCACATTGACATGAAGCCACTGACGGATGGCTCGCCCAATGGATATGCCCGGACATCGGAAAAAGAGTTCGAATAGCAGTGGGCATGAACTAATAATAATAATAATATCGGCCATTATACGAGGTATGATCAAAAAGTAATATACTGACGAGCAAAGGAAATGCGGCATTTTGGAATCATCGGAAACAATAAAGTGTGTCCGATGATTTCAAAGACGTCGCATTTCTTTTTCTCGTGAGTATAGTTGGAGGTGCTATTTGTCAACTATTTGAGTCATATAAATAAACTGGTATCAAAACAAATGTCAGCCTTTGCCCTTTATGCATGCACAATATGGGGATGGTATCTTTAGACGTGCCGCTTTTTGACGTCATTGACAAAGTGATGTAAACAACTGTGCTCGACTTTTCCAAAAATACATTTGTAATTTATTTCTACATTAATAAAGAAATGAAACTCGGGGGGGGGGGGGGGGGTAGTCCTGTCAAAATCCAAACAAATCTGAAAGTTGTTTGATAGAGTACTTGCGTATTGTCCAGTACTAACTGCTAGTGGCTTGTGCACTTCAACACTGAATGAGAGCATTTTGAAGATGAGTACTGGTCTGACTATCAAATTTCAGCTATAGACGATCAGACTTTGCTCTGTGTTGTCACATTGATAGGAAAATACCCACGTGCATTATTCTCTGGAATACCTTTAACGTCCGATCTTTCTTATGGAACACTATCTGCACTAAGAACATTCCATGTCTTGACTGATACACAAACGTAACAGAAATCTGACCGCTCAGATCAACTGCTCAAAACGTGTAGGACATGTGGCCCAAACGGCAGTGCAAGGTCATCACGGAAGATAATGCTTGGTATTCCTTTAACTCATTCGAGACGAACGCATCAGGATACGCGGCTTAAGCCGCGTTTCCGGATACCGTTCGTCTCGAATGAGTTAAACGACACCTCGAACAAACAGTTCAATCAGGAGAGGGAAGCCACTGATGAGAAAAGACTGGAGGCACTTTTGTCAGATTCCAGGACTGACTACAACATTGTTTTTCATTCTTTTAAGCTTAGAGGTCTATGTTATTGTTCATACCTTTCCCGCTGAGTGCGCAGCCAATTCCAATATCATATAGGCAATGTTTTTATCCAAAAGGGGAAAAGTCTGTTCGTGAACAGCAGCCAACTCTCGGTGGTGGGAACACAGTGTTTGTTTTTTCTTGAAAATGTCAGTGACCATAAAGCCAAGGTCACGTGTCCTATACAGAGGGGTAAACCATTCGTATTCTTCCTCACCTGTCATACAGTCCTAGTCTCGGCCAGTGCGACCTTTGGTTGTTCCCTAAGCGCAAAGGGAGGCTGACAGGTGTTACACTATAAGTGTATACGGCCAATTTCACGGTCGGGTAATTTTATAATTTCCCTTGATATGAAAATAACGAGGGTATAATTGAGTAACACGGGCAGAGCACGGAGAGGGTAATGGCACGGTCCACTTTAGCTACCACAAGCTCACGTAAAGTTGACAAGTGGCCGGCCCTACTAAGCTGGGACTAATGAATGATAATTTCGAGTGGAAATACATCAGGAAGCTGGGACTAATTAATACATAATGAGCTCACTGTAGTAGTGAGGAACACAGACTCCTGTTGACAAGGAATAATTATGAGAGTCAGTAATAGGTTCCTGGTCAGCTAATGGTCTATGGGCGCTGTTCACCAAAGCAGATGGGGGATATTGGGGATGACAGTAATGGCTCCTTTGACCTCTAGGGTCAGGGGGCGCTGTCCACCAGAGCAGATGTGGGATATTAGGGACGACAGTAATAGATCCTTTGACAGATAGGGTCAGGGGACGCTGACCACCATGATAGATGGGGAATATTATGGGTGACAGTAATAGCCCCTTTGACTGATTGAGACAGAGGGGCGATGCCCTCCAGAACGTGTATATATAGTGGGGGGAAACACCAGAACCGGGAGAGAGCTCACAACGAAGGGAACGAGATAGATGGGGAGAGCTCACAACGAAGGGAACGAGATAGATGGGGAGAGCTCACAACGAAGGGAACGAGATAGATGGAGGAGAGCTCACAACGAAGGGAACGAGATAGATGGAGAGAGAGCTCACAACGAAGGGAACGAGATAGATAGCTGGGGAGCAAGAGACCGAGCTCCCGATTTTCGCCATGTTGTATGTCATGCTGGTAGGTTGGTTGTGCCCAACCTATTAGACCCACGATGACCAAGAAATAAAAGACTCTTCTGGAAACACTCTTGTCTGGCTGCGTCTTCCATCAACAACACCTTGCGTGTGGCTGCGGTAGTGTAACACAGGATGGTGGCACCCAGGGTCGTCTAGCAAAAGCTGTAAACTCACAACTCTCACTCTGACCTTCATCATAATACCACATCACTTTTGAATCTTGCACAAAAGTCCTGAAATTCTATGTCAAAAGTGGAGGATAGTACTATTACAAAGTGTGAAAATGTCAAGTACGTTAATCGGGCTGATAGTTTTGGTTACATACCCCACAACTATCATTACTTTTTGATCACACCTCGTCTGAATCAGAGCAAAGCGCCGCGAGCTCAACCCAGCAAGCACGCTCACGTGAATCTCACGCTTTCACCTTATAGACAAGCACAGAACAAGACAAACACAGGACATTCACGTGGTGCGAAGGATCAGCTCAGATATTGAAGTTTAGGAAAGTTTGATTAAACGCGTTTGAAATTTATTAATTGGCCTGAAACCCCTACCACAGCAGAGGAGTATGGAGGCAGAGTACACGGAGAAAAAAAAGCCCCGACGGTCCGCCCGAATTAACGGTGTCACACACGAGAGGAGAGAAGTCAGACGCCAAACCCTGGTATCGACCCTCGCGCGCACCTCAAGCGCTGGTGACAGCTGACACAGACTGTGTTTCGGCAGTCTTCGTTAATTCAAGACCAGAAAACCTTCGGATTCCCAGGAACATGGATTCAAAGTGGTGTCAGCAAGAGGTATAGATCATCATGAGCCCCCGCAACAGCGGGGGCTCATGAGGATCTATACCTCTTACAGTTGAGTGGTGTTCCATTTTTCTCAGCCGCGAACCGGCACCCCAGACGTTCCGTTGTTGTGAGACTTGTGTAAGCGGTCATATGTTCCAAAATAAAGGACCAGAACACGATCTGTCCGTCACAGATCAACGGTTTAGCACACTGGTTGTTTCCTTCCATTCGCTACCGCAACGCCAGCGAAACCAAAGAGACAACCCGTGTGTTTGACCAGTGTGGAAGTGTTCTGCATAGTGTAGCCAGCCAGTCAGCAGATCAACACAAAAACAAACTAAATTCACAAAGTTTTCCTCAGCCTGGATTTTGTAACCCCTTCCCTACCAACGTGCGTACATTTTGTTTCTGAAATCTGTGTTCACTGAACAATCAGAAAAAAACACGGACACAAAGTGGTCTCAGCAAGAGGCATAGATCCTCATGAGCCCCCGCAACGCGGGGGCTTTTGAGGATCTATGCCGCTTGCAGTTAGATCGTGTTCACTTTTCTTGGCAGTGAAAGAGTTACATCTTTGTGTGAGGCACGAAGCTTAGTAGGAATATTCCTGCTTGCTCGAAGACGCAACCGACATACGTTCTGTGTGTGTGTGTGTGTGTGTGTGTGTGTGTGTGTGTGTGTGTGTGTGTGTGTGTGTGTGTGTGTGTGTGTGTGTGTGTGCGTGCGTGCGTGCGTGCGTGCGTGCGTGCGTGTGTGTGTGTGTGTGTGTGTGTGTGTGTGTGTGTGTGTGTGTGTGTACAGCCACACTCATGCGAATCGCCGTTGTATGTTTCTTTCAACTATCTTTTTGTTTCGCATATATATAGTTCGTCTTTCTGCTGGGTGTGTGGTGTTAGAAATACCAGTTCTCAGTGTACCTCGTTTTCTTCTCGTGCGTTTTCAAAATAACCAACAACAACAAAATAAGGCTACACTGGCAAAGGCAGCAAAACATTGATTTTACGTGCAATAAGAGTATTACAGGCGACTGTGTGCATTTCTTCGGATCTCATTATTGTGATCACAGGCTGAGGTCAACAAATGTTGTTCTTCTTTTTTTTCTTCTGACGTGCATCCATTTATCTTGTCGACATCTCGTGATAGCTGATGGATGGCGCCAGAATAGCATCCCAGTTAGCAAAGGTCCTCGAGCCCGGCCACGACGGCCGCAGTGGGCCCGCGCACGGCTGTGCGCGGGCCCACTGCGGGCGTCGTGGGCCCGAGGTCGTTTTGTTGCTGGAGTTGACGCCTAGCTATTTTGTTGCCACCCTTCCACTATCATGATTGATTTTCAAACCACATAGTTTTGGTCGTAGCGCAAATGAGGTGGATACTGTAGGTTGTGTTGTTTGTTCGTTCGTTTGTTTGCTGTTATTATAATTAAATCTAAACTTCTACAGTGTGGAAACGTGTCTGGTGGTTTTTGCGCCAAGCGTCAACTCACTGTACTGATTGTCTACCTCGATTCGCTACTGCCGCGGGAGACAACCAGAGTGGCCTCAGCTGGATCGATAATAATAATAATAATTACGGTATTTATAATGCGCTTATCTTATAATAATTATAACTCTAAGCGCGCACTCACAACTCAAGCACGCGTGCGCACGCTTTAGACAACGACTCACGTACCACAAATAGTGAAATACATTACGACAGTCAGCTTGGGGTGGGGAGTGTGGTGATATAGTGCTAGAACTGTTGAAAGAGGTGAGTTTTGAGGGCGGACTGGAAGGAGGAGAGAGAGTGTTTCTGACGGAGAGTGAGTGGGAGAGTGTTCCAGGTGGATGGACCGTATACTGAGAAGGAACGGGGGCCGAAGTGCTGAGTTTGGTGCGGGGGATGTGGAGGCGGAGAGGGTCGGAGGCTGAGCGGAGGGAGCGGGAAGGAGTGTAGGGATGAAGTAAGTTGGAGAGATAGGCAGGAGCGCAGTTGTTCGATCGATCATGGTCTAGTGACCACGGGCGAACAACAGGCTGACCCTCACATAATTACGTAACATGTTCGCCGAGTCTTCGCCCGTGTTTCTTTCTTTGTTGGTGATGTTATTGTTTGTAGAGCATAATGTTTTACTGACAATGTTTTATGGTGTTTTAAAATAGACTATAATTATACTAACAAACAAAAGAAATGCGACATTTTTTTTAATCATCGGAAACACTAAAGGGTTTCCAATCAGAGGCGAATCTTGGGTGGGGGGGTCCAGGAATTCCGCCCCCCCCCCCAAAAAAAAAAAAAAATATTTAAATGCTATAACAAAGTCCCTTTCGGGGGTGTTTGGACCCCCCCGCCCCCCTCCCCCCCCCCTCCACCGTTGTTTGATATTTTGGCAAGTGGTAAGTCTTAATACACACGCGGCATCTCTCCCTTCCTACCCCCCCCCCACCCCCCCAACCCCCCCCCCCCCCCACCCCCTCTTTTCGATTTTTCGGCCTCTGGAAGCAAGGTATAGCTTCGTGGAGGCCTTTTGTATCAGGTTAAAGGTCCCAAACAAAATGTTGGACCCCCCCCCCCCCCACACACACACACACACACACACACACACACACACCCTCGAGGTAACTGATCCGCCCATGCCGATGATTCCCAAACTGATGTATTTCTTTTGCTCATCAGTAAAATAGAATAGTGAGTGATTGTTATGACAGTATTGCTGTTGTAATAATACCAGTCCGAAACAATACCGTTCATGTGCAGGCGATAACGTTGTGAAGTTGACGTAAATTAGATATCGTGTCAGTTTTATGAATGTTCGTACTTGAAAGACAACTAAAATAAAAAACGAGCGTTACCTGTGTGCACAGGCTATCGGGCCGACGTTGGCCGACGTTGGCCCGCGCACATTTGTGCGCGGGCCAACGGCGGCCGCCGTCGGCCCGATGACCTTTATGCGCACTGGGTTATTATTTTGATGTGCCAGCCGAGCGCATGGTACTGTCAGGACAATAACAATATATAGTCCATAAGCTAGGAAGGTCTACCGTGCACCCCCCCCCCCCCCCCCCAGTACTCAATAAGATGGGTTTCAAAGTGTTCCTTATTATGCCCTGAGATGCTTAAGCCATGTTCCCCGAAAATCCTTAGGAACACACCAGAGATATAGCCGATGGCGCAAGGGTACCCCCATTCATGCTCTTCTCAGGTGCTAAAATTAGGTTGAGAAACATTTTCCTCTAAATAAACCAGATTCATTGCAGAAGCCCAAATCAGGCAATATTATGTCAAGACACACCTTCTGCATCCTCTGCACAAAACAGAATGAAAACATATTGAATCTCTGGATCAGAGTGAAGGTATTTGTGCATCCAGTAAACGACCATTTCCGCAAAATCGCAAAAAAAGACAAAAATAATGTGTCAGATGCCTTCAGACATTTTCTATAGCACTGACAGTCCATTTTCAGGTTTACATCATTAAAACAGGATGTCACAATTATTATAAACTTGACTAGGTGATGCTGTGATTACTGTGAGTGCCACAGTGGTTGATTTTATATCCCTACTCCCAAGTTTTAAAAATACACAAAATTAATTAGAAAAAATTGCTTAAGTTATTCCATTTTATTTTGACCTCTCTTTACCTATTAAGTTTCAATACTGTGGGCATAAAGTGCAAGAAAATAAGGAAAGTCGGCATCCTTTACAGTATTTTCGGGGTGAATGATAGCTTTTTCCCATTTAAAATTGCCGAATTCGGAAACGTACCTTGTTTCTGATGCCCTCAGAAATTTTGTATAAAACTTATAGGTCTTTTTTATGTTTTATTGGTTAGGATAGAGTACCACAGTTACTCACAACCTGATTTTATGATGCTTTGATGCATTTAGGGGCCACAGTGGGTGAATCTGCTGCCCTACCCCCATTTTGCCTGTACGCAAAGGAGCGAAAAATGATCATAACAATTGCTTCTCTGATTAAATATTTTTGTTGCCAGTTTTCTTAACAAAATATGCATATTGAGCATAAACATTTGTGATCATTTCATTAATTTCAATGTGACCCATCAATTTAATTGTAATTCTTTTTATTTAAGGCATGCTTAACAAGGGTTGCTGCTGAAGCTTCTACCGTCTGCACATTCAGCACTCTTGTCAAACTCGGGGAAGGTGTACCTCAGGGAGATGTTGTGTCTGATGTTGTTTTTGGTCTACATTAATGACATCAGTACAACAGTACCAAGGTTCGTCTCGAACATCTTCCATGCGGATGACTTTGCAGTGTGGAGCGCAGCAGAACATAAAGAAATAGCATCCTCTAGAATCCAGGATGCTGCCAATAGAGTCAGCAGCTGGACTGAAAGAGGCAACTCAAACTGAGCTAGACCATCTCTTTCAATCAGACGGAAGAGGTCACCTCAAAATTGGAAACCTTCCAGTACCAAAGACAGACAGGCCAACTTTACTGGCAACAAATAAATTACTGGCTTCACGTGGAGGCCTCACATTGAAGCCATGGAAGCTAGAGCTGCAAAAAAAAAGTCTCTGATGAAGAAACTGGTGGGGACCACATTGGCGCAAATTACAGCATCCTGGCACAAGCAAATACCTGCTCTGTCAGACCAGTTGTGCGGTACCACGATACATCGACAACATGAAACACTGCCTGCAAAACCCAAAAAGCCAGGCTTGACAAGATGCAGAACATGGGTCATTCTCATGATGCAGTGACATTCTTAGAGCCATCTGGAGCACCCCAATTTAGGAAATGGAGGACATTGGAGCCACTGGAATGCAGCACAGCACACACGATGAAGAGACTTACTAAACATCGACAGCATGGGAGACTACAGGAGCAGACCAAGAACCGTCAGAAATGCCCAAGTCTGAACCGCCAACTGAAGGTCCTGCAAAGGGCTAATACTGACGGCCTGGAACCAAGCCCAAAGATGTGTGAACAGCTCCCTTCAGATACCTGGACATCTCGAAATAGCCTTCAAGACAACATAAACAATGTTCTAGGACTCTTTGCCAAAGGTCGCAGCACTGCACACAGCCATCTTGCTGGAGGTTGTGCACAAGCGCTACCCTCGCAGCAGCTGTGATACCACACAAGATGCCATGCGGAATGAAGGAAGTGGCGTGTACATCTGTTGTGCAGACCGCACTACCTCCCTCTCCTTACCAGCTGGCGGCAGCAGCTCCAACTATCGTACAGATCTGCAGGTGCTGAACACAGCAGCAGAGCACTAGCTAGGGAAAGGCAGCAGCTTGATCCACTGATCTCACCAGGAAGCTTCAAGATAGACTGGATGCCCTGTCAACAAAATAGTGCTGCAGTGGATTCCAGTGCATTCTGGACTAGCTGGGAATGGAGACACTACAACAACAAAGTGATTGGCAACAGCAGAATGGCGGCTGCAGCCCGTGGGCAGATGACATCAACAAGCTGAACAGGGAGAGCCAGGCCACCATCTTTCATCTACGCACTGATTACTCTGGACTGGGTCCATACAGAAAAGCAGGAACGTTTCACAAACCCAAACTGAAGCCTGAAGGTTTACACACTTTAATCAGATCACTCTGTATCAGCAATTATTTGAAGCTTCCGTGCCTAATGCATGAAGAGATACCAAAATAAAAGAACGCTTAGCGAATGGCGGACTTCAGTAGAAGTGTAAACAACCAATCAGAATGTTCGGCAGAAAGACCATGCAGTCACTTTATGATCAGAGCTAAATATAGATCACTTGCAACAAGCGTCAGCATGATCGTTCGCAATGGAATAGTCACAACTTAATTGGGGGAGAAAAAAAGAAGTAGACAAAAGTTTGCCAGCACGTGGTCATTTTTTAACAAACTTTCACAGACCTTAAGGAAAAGGACTGAAATTGACAGACTTTCCAGGGCCCTGAAAAAGCCTTGTCATTTTTTATCAACTTTCACAAATGTTCACAGACCGTAAGGACCCTGCTGGACTCACCTCGTGAGACTGGGTCATGCGGAAACAGCCCTATGCGAATTTGGCGTCGAAAATCAGTCTCCTTAGCACATTCACCAAACATGTCCATACAGAGAAGCGGTCTGCTGGCAGTTCTGACCAGAAGACACGCCCCTGTACACCAAACTCTGAAAACATGCTGCCTAGCTCTTGACAGCTCACTTATTGGCAGCCAGAACAATATAAGATTTAAAGACGGTCATCAAAAAATTGAACGTTGCAGAAGGTGGACGTGGAGATCTCATGGTCGACATGTGGAAACTAAATATTTTGATAACATTGTTTTGGCTATTAGGAACCATGAAACTTTATTACACATATTCATATTTACACATTTCTAGATGAAAATAAATGAAAGGAAAAGGGGAGACCTTACTAGACCCACCTTACGCTAGGTAAAATATCACCTAAAAGACCAGCCAGTTAAAAATAGTTACATTGATTGATTGTACATTGCTTAACGTCCCGACAGCAACAAGGCTTTCTCAGGACGTGCCTGCACTGCTTCTGAAAAAAAAAATAAACAGAATATTGAATGTATGTCGCCAGCCGGTCCAATACGTTAAATAAACCTACGCCATGGGGCCTAAATAAAGCTAAGACCATTTAGCAACACACATCCAATATCAAGAGCTACAGGCAGTGCAGACAGTTGGGAGAGTTTTAAAAAGGCAAATACAGGTGAATGGACCAAGGGTAGACAGAAACACATGCCCCAGAGTAGAAGGGAAACCCACCCTGTGGGGCTGACCAGGGTGACCCTGGGAACTAAAAAGTAGTCAACCCCACCCAAGTCCCCCAGGGCAGACCTGGGTGGGGTCTAAAAATAGTTACAATTAAATTGATGGGTTACATTGAAATTAATTAAATGATCACAACTTTTTATGCTCAATATGTATACTTTTTTTTTAAATGGCAACAAAAAATATTTAAACAGAGGAGTATGACGTAAGCAATTTTTATGATTATTTTGCGTTACTTTGCGTACTGGTAAAATGGGGGTAGGGCAGCAGATTCAGCCACTGTGGCCCCTAAATGCATCATAGCATCACAAAATCAGGTTGGGAGTAACTGTGGTACTCTATCCTAACCAATAAAACCTAACAAAGACCTATCGGTTGTATACAAAATTTCTGAGGGCACCGGAAACAAGGTACGTTTCCCAATTCAGCATTTTTAAATGGGAAAAAGCTATCATTCACCACGAATGTACCGTAAAGGATGCCGACTTTCCTTATTTTCTTGCACTTTATGCTCACATTATTGAAACTTAATAGGTAAAGAGAGGTCAAAATGAAATTGAATAACTTTAGTAATTTTTTCTAATTAATTTTGTGTATTTTTACAACTTGGGGGTAGGGATACAAAATCAACCACTGTGGCACTCACAGTGATCACAGCATCACCTAGTCAAGTTTATAATAATTGTGACATCCTGTTTTAATGATGTAAGCCTGAAAATGGACTGCCAGCGCTATAGAAAATGTCTAAAGGCATCTGACACATTATTTTTGTCTTTTTTTGCGATTTCACGGAAATGGTCGTTTGCTGGGTGCACAAATACCTTCACTGTGACCCAGAGATTCAATATTTTTTCATTCTGTTTTTTGCAGAGGCTGCAGAACGTGTGCCTTAACATAATATTGCCTGATTTGGGTTTCTGGAATGAATTCTGAATTATTTAGAGGAAAATGTTTCTCAACCTCATTTTAGCACCTGCAAAGAGCGTGAATGGGGGTACCATTGCGCCATCGGCTATATCTCTGGTGTGTTCCTAAGGATTTTCGGGGAACATGGCTTAAACATCTCAGGACATACTAAGAAAAACTTTGAAACCCATCTTATTGAGTACTGGGGGGTGGGGGGGGGGGTGCACGGTAGACCTTCCTAGCTTGTGGACTAATAGTCAACGTGGGCGAATTTCAAAACCTCCTTCTCGTGCGTGTGTGTGTGTGGGCGGGGGGGGGGGGGGGGGGGGTTTGCTTGCGTGCATGAGTTCCGGCGTGCGGTACGTGTGTGCGCGGTGTCTGTGGATACTGATTTGTGTGTGGAGTGTGCGTGTCGGCGGATGTTCGTGTCTTTACGTCTGTGCCTTGGTAGGCTCACTCTAAGCAGTTGCCTGTCTGTCGGCACCGAACCACGTAAAGACAAAAGAAAATAGTGATGTAATACCTGCGTATTTTCTTCTGTCGGCTGGCGATTGGCTGCCTGGTAGGTGGGGGCAGGGGATCTAACTGTTTGTCTGTCCAGCGCTGAGTAATTCCCTTTTGTACGTCAGTGGGTAAAAGAAAATAAGTCTAATTTTATGAAAAGCAAGATTTTTATTGTGTTCATGAAAATCTCCTTTTTCGCAAAAATGGACTTACGTTCTTTTACCTTCGCCCTTTTCGTTTCAAAGTTTTAATTGACACCGTTTCTTCGGAAAGCCACAGAGATGTTTCAGATTTCAACTTCGAAGGATTTTAGTAAGAGCTGCAGTGTCATCTTCAATCGGCACTGAGCTGTAAGACGACTTCAACGATGTGACACATAAAACCGCGTTAAAAGTCTGCAGTCTTGCCACACGATACACCCCCTCCCTCCCCCCCCCCACCCCCCACCCCTACCCCCGCCCCCACCCACCCACCCTCACCCACCCCCCGCCAATCTCACCCACCCACCCCTCCCTTCCCACTCCACCCCCAGTAACAAAACACCTTCGGGCTCACGACGGCCGCAGTGGGCCCGCGCACGGCTGTGTGCAGGCCCACTGCGGCCGTCGTGGGTCCGTGGATCTTTGCTTACTGGGACTCCTCCTTCGTAAACTCTCAACGGAATAGTGCGCTAAAGGCCATCGGCCTGACATAGGCCGGCCCGCCGACTGCAGCCTATGTCGGCCTGGTGGCCTTTTGCTTGTTGGATGCTTCCTCATGAACCCCTTGCCTGCCACTGGACTCATAGTGTGTTTATGAAATCGTTGTTCAGTCAGCAATTTGGATTCAAAGTGGTCTCAGCAAGAGGTACAGATCCTCATGAGCCCCCGCAACTGCGGGGGCTCATGAGGATCTATACCCCTTGTAGCTAGGTGGCGTTCAGTCTCCGTCGACAGGAAAGGGGTAAAGACGATCTGCTTCTCTTGCCGAATGATCTCTGCTAGCACAAGGATTCTGATGCCAGATCACGTCATGTGCCATGTACCGCCGGCAAAAGGCATCTATTCTCATGAGCCCCTGCGACCGCAGGGACTCATGAGAATAGATGCCTTTTGCAGATAGTTGTGCAAGGGTTCGTGAAAATGTGTGTCTCTTGCAAAGGGCCGAGGTCATATGTTGACTGAGATGGTCATTTCGAAATGTCAACTAGAGACTAGATTTCTCCCCGGACTTATAACTAAGCTACTTTGTTAATTCCTAACTGGTGTGATAATTATGATCCATCAATTTGTTTTTTGTTTTTTTTGTTTTTTTTGTTTGTTTTTTTTTTGGGGGGGTTGGTTGTTGGTGTTGTTGTTGTTGTTGTTGTTGGGTTTTTTTGTTTTTTTTTTGTTGTTGTTTTTTTTTGGGGGGGGTGTTTGTTTGTTTTTTTGGGGGGGTTGTTTGTTGTTGTTTTTGGTTTTTGTTTCACAGAGATTTTTTTCCTGTATGATGTCCTTGCTCAAGCTTATCGTAACTACAAATTTCACAACGGTGTTTGTTTCTTTCATTGTTTCATTCTCTGTTTCTTCTTTCTTTCTTTGCACATCAGTGTTTGTTTGTAATCTGTTCGTAATCTGTATTTGTTTGAAATCTACTGGTGTTGTTTTGTTTCATGCTGATTTTTATGTTTGCAACTAGCACGTGTATAAAGTGATTCCGACGGTCATGTGCATGTATTTAATACAATAAATTTCTCAATCTGGCTGCGCATTATGCCTTATGTTGGGGGGGTTTTCTGTGTGGCGGGCGTGTGTGCTGGAGTGTGTGTTCGCATGCATGTGCTGGTTTGTCAATGTGTATGATTCATATGTAGATACGTGTTTGACAGTTTGGCTGTTGGTAGCGTTTTTCTCGACAAACCTTAAGGGCAACCAACAGCCAAGCTGTAAATCGATCTTCTCCAGGGAGGGCTTTCATTGCTAAAATTGCGAATGGGTTCTCAATGGCGTCTTGACTCAACTGTGACCTTTCTTCCTCTCTGTTCGCAACCCATGTGAGTAGGCATATGCACAAAAGACATCGGGCCGCCGTTGGCCCGCGCACGACTGTGCGCGGGCCAAGGGCGGCCGACGTCGCCCCCATGGTCTTTTGCGCACTGGTTTCTCCTAACCCTGAAAAGCATCGGTGGGTCGCTTGTACGTACAAAGTAAAACTGAGGACAGAAGGGACGTCTTTCATTTTACAACATTCTAATTTCATATTCAATGTTAGGCACAAAAAAGCCAAACAAGATGGAACCATAACCCACAAAGTCCCTTCTATGAGAGCTGTTTTCGCCGTCAATGGTCTCTACCTTTTGTCTTTGACTTGATTCTGATGTTGAAATATCTCCTTCTGAAAGCGCGTTGATGTCTGTGTTTGCGTGTGCGTGAGCGTGAGTGCTTGCGCGCACTCCAAACATCCTCAAGAGGCATAGATGTGCATGTGCCCTCCGAGCACATGAGGATATATGCCTCGGAGATGCGCGCATATGTGTGAGAAAGAGCCAGCGAGAGAGAGAGAGAGAGAACAATGAACAATGAACAATGAACAATGAACCTTTATTTTCCAACGGTAGAAGTTATTGGTAACAGGACCAGTTTTCAAACTTTCAGAGAGAGA
>BTPG01000002.1:284436271-284456271 GCA_036245525.1 Semisulcospira habei | reverse complement strand
CCGCTACTCAGTGATGCCGGCCCGCATCAATGCCGCCGCCACTGACTCGGCGCTTGACACTGACGCGGTTTCGAATGGAGTTAAGTTGACATCTTCGACCTCCTCTGCACTGCCAGTGTTTAAAAAAAAAAAAAAAAAAAAAAAAAGCACTCATCATAAACACACGCTCTTTCTCGATCTCTGAATGTATTCACAATCACCACCAAACTGGCAACTGCAACAGTAACCAAGGACGCCATATCCTGTGGAAAAGTACACACGAGTCTAAACGGGGAACAACCGGTCATACGTTACAAGGTCAAGGCTATTTGCACCGAAATCCAGTTGGTGGTTTCACAGATAAACAACACGCCGTCACGAGGTGCGAAGGTAAGAATGTGTTGTTTGATTGTTAGCCGTATGTGGTCATGAATGGTGCTTTAATGGCAGTGTGTAGCTGCTTTTTATTAACATACTCGGCGTTTTGGATTTCAGCGTCTGATACGGCACTTGGCCAAACACTGCATGGTTTCATCTGTCGCCGAACAGGGCTGTGCATCCAGGAACCGTCAAACATATTTTCTGTGATATATGTAGGACATCAACCGTTTGTATTATTTTATGAAAGTGAATATGGCTGGACAGTTTCGTTCTCAGCGCTGAAAAGCTAAAATTGTCTGGGCAAACCTTCGGTTTGCATTGCATTTTTTCAGTATAAGGGGCACTATTCGTGAGGACAGACCAGTTTTCCTTTCGATTATTTCCCTTGAATCGTGACATCGTTTTGCATTGCTCCATTTGTTTTAACCCTTTGGGTGTCGTTAGTGGTTTTAGTCGCGATGATTCTTGCGAAAATTATCGCGACTAAAACGCTACCGACACCCAAAGGGTCAAACTGAGGAAAAGCATGGCACCTATATGCAGTCAGATTTATATTATTAAAAAAAAATAAGTCGACATTATGTTGAATAATTATGGCTTTTAATTTTTTAAGCTGAAGTTATTATCTTCACAATTGTGAATGATATTTTAATCAGGCGTCGTTTGTTTTCCTTCTCACTCATACAGTATCTTCCAAAAGAAACAATGAATGACTAATACACATGAATTCCAACTTAAGGGAAAGACATTTTATTGTAGTTTTTGGTACACAATTCTCATATGTGGTGTACAAATTTGTTTGGCTGACAAAAACAAAAACCTACTGACATTTCATTTTTTGTTGGTTAAATAATGATGTAAAATAATTGTGTTGTACCCGTCTTTTCTAAGCGTGTTTCTTTCTCCGTTGGGTACGTCTTTGCATTTTACACGCTTGGCAGTCACCTTTTTGGTCTGGATTGTAACAAAATTGAGTCAAAGGGTCACAAAAACTACAAACATTAGGAAAAAGCAAATAACACTGCTTGGGTAGTGGATACAAAGAATGTGCATGCGCTTTATTGTTTTTCAGTTGCAACCATTTTTCTGTTTCATGATTATTTTTGGGGACGACAAGCTCAATTCGGACCTGATGTTCAATATGTGATGTTGAAAGTGACTTAACCCATTGCATCCTGAGGCTGAAATTTTTCAAATTTGTGTAATTCCCTATGAAGGCCTCATTACAGAATAGGAGATAGATGAACCATTTCGTTCAAGGGTGGTGGCAGAATATTTTGATGCCTCTTGGCGCCAAGCTTTTATGGTACTACACTTGAACTATCCTAGTCAAATGCATTTCATGCAAAGGTGTATCAGGATAAAAGGGTTAAATTTGCATATGATGGTCAATTACTTGCACTCAGACAGTTTTTGTACAACCTGCCGTGCTAGAGACACCACAAATGGCGACTGGCAAGGGGGCATAAGTAATCACTAAAAAAAAGGCTGAGTCAGCAAAACAAGTGCCTGGACTTTACTTAAATTACTTGTTTCGAGCATTTGTTTGGCATCTTAAAGCATATCAGAACAAAATTACCCCATTGTGAAAGAATTTCGTCAACTGTTTTAGTGAGGTCCTCAAATGTAAGGAGCTTTAATTGTTTTCATTGGTGTCAGTCACCAGGGTTTATTTTTCTAAAAATAGGCTGTGCACCAATTGGCCCACTCAGTCAAAATTCAATGGGCCAATTCAATAAGCAGTCGGTCAATCATTCATTGCCAAGGTGATCGGCCAGAAAAACTTTAAAAAATGAAAAGAAAGGCAAAACACCCAGAGATTATGTAATTTAGCTGCTCTGTGTGTGTGTATGTGTGTGTGTGTGACACACACACACACACACATGTGCACGTAAAGACGATGCGCCCAATGTTGCGCACCCCAGAAAAGCAGTGGGCCAACATGAGACTCAATGAGTCAATTGGTGCGGAGCGCGTTCCAAAAATGAACCCCGAGTCACTAAGAAGTTTCGAGAAAATACCCGTGCAATGCATGTTGCAAATTGAGGGTGAATGGATCTGATATGAATTCAGATGTCAAGCAAATGATAAAAACAAGTGTTTAAAACAAAAATCAGGCACATATTTTTGCTGTATCAGCATTTTTATTTTTTTTTTAATCTTGTGTTATGACCCCTTGTGACTCGCCATTTTTGGCGTGTCTAGTTCAGCAGTTTGCACAGAAACTGAGAGCAAATGACTGATCACCCCCATGTTTAATTCACATAATAACATACTAAATTGAACTTCAAGTCTGATTTAGATTGATGGCCAGTTGTTGTCTTTTTCTAAATCACAATGAAGCTGAAAAATGGCTGCCAACACAAAACAAAAAGAGGTACCAAACTTTGAATGCACGATCTGATTAACCCCATGGCCGCATTTCCCAACATTTTGGAGCTGCAACCTGAAGACTGTGTACCAGTTGCAGGAGATGAATCAACCATGATAATTCAAGGGTAGTGCCAGATTAGCTTGGCGCCTTCAGGCGCCAAGCTAATCTGGTACTGCCCTTGAATTATTATGGTCAATCCATCTCCTGTGTAGGGTGTCGGATATAAATGGATTAAAGCTGTACATTTAATATCTGCTCATGCAAATTGCTTTTTGTAGCTTTTGTTGTTTTTGACATTATCAGCTTCTTACATCATCTCATAACCCATATCATACTGAGGCTGAAGGCTTCAAATTTGTCCACTGCCATATGCAAGCTACATTATAGTACTTACAGATAAGGATATAGACCAATGGCTTTAGTTCAAGGGTGGTGTCAGAATAGCTTGGCGCCTAGAGGTGCCAAGCTATTCTGGCACTACCCTTGAACTATTTTAGTCAAACTTATTTCAAACACTGGTGTATTCCAAATGATATGGGTTTTAAACAACAGAAAAAAATGCGCTGTCAGCATTTTTTTCTTTTAGCCTGCCAAACACTGTTAATAAACACATCATGAGAGAACTGCACACCAGAAATCATAAAATGATTATCTGTTACGTTGGAATTCACGTCAGTGTGATAGTCCTTACATTTCTTTTGAAAGATACTAGTGTTTAGTCACCGAGTTGTAGTGAGCATTATCAAACTGAAAGTGAAACCCCAAACACGCTGCAGACAAAATCATCAGCAGTTCAGTGTAAGGACCTTGCAGCAGTGGAATGATACTGACTGTTAGAACAGTTTCACCGGCAACCTCAGTCATTTGGACTCATGTTGTTTTGCAGTGGATAGAATTTCATTTTTCAAGTAACGATTTTCATATTATGTGACAGCGATAACACCGGTGACCTATAAAGCGTGCGGGCATGCAGTGTACTTGTAATGTGTGAGGCCGTAACCCTAGACTTTTACTGAGCCGCCATTCTTTATGCTCCTGTGTTTGCCTCAGTGACCCCATCCCGGCTCAAAGGGGTGAGTAGTTTAAACAGTTTCCAAACACACACACACACACACACACACACACACACACACACACACACACACACACACACACACACACTTGACACAATTACAAACACACACAAAATTACAAACACAGTCATACAATCACACACACCTGTGACACGCAGTCAACGTGACGGCACACATACTAACACATAAAATGACTTTAATGAGCATGCTGCTCATTTTTTTGTCTTTGGGCTGGTCGGAGCGCATTCCGGAGCATGTACATGACATTTTTGGCGTGCGGAGCAGAAATTCTGGCAAAGAAGTAACAAGATAACAAGATGAGGATCTCATCCCAAAGTCTACCGCATTGTTTGGGTCTCAGATGCGTTTATCTTTTAGGAACATTTAGGGTTGTTCATATTTTTAGGTTTATTGTGCTGATAAATTTCTCTCCGCCTCTCTAAGCCAACTCCTGATCAACACACACGTCGGCGCACACAAATAAAGACGGTAACACGGCGCTTCCCGTCATTAGTACGCTCTGTGGGCTCGTGTAGCGACAGGAATCCATCTCCTTCAACTCTAACACACCCTCTGATCCACACACACTAGCACACAGAAATACAGACGGACACACGGCGATTCCCGCCATTCGCAAGCTCCGTGGTCTGGCGTAGCATAGCTATTCTGAAGATGAATAATAGTAGGAGCAGCGAAATGACGTCACTTCAAGCTCCACGTCAAGGCATCATTAGTCCCACTGAGTCCCATTATTCTAAAGGTACAATGCTGGTTAACGAACTCATTCAATATCTCCCTTTTATCTAGCTATGCGCAAAATATCTAGGAAAAATAAGAAAAATTACGGACTCCAGTGTGAATCAACCGGTTTTTGTGAAAAGGCCATTTTCTCGCCAATGAGCATCTTAATCAGTGACAGCGACTAGAGCCCGCGTTTGAGGACGGACAGGCTTGAAAGTTTTAGCATGTTGTCCCTAAAAGAATTATCTCGAGACCTTTTTGATTTTTCGATTTTGATTGAGATGCTCATTAGAGAGAGAAAACGGCCGTTTCACTAAAAAAAAAAAAAAAAAAAAAAAAAAAAAAAACGGTTCATCCACACTGGAGTCCGTCATTTTTCTTATTTTTAATAGATATTTTGCGCATAGCTAGATAAAAGGGAGATATTGAATGCGTTCGTTAACCAGCATTTTACCTCTATAACGTTTTGAGCGATATTTTTTTTTTAAATTAATATAATTATTTTCACTTTTAGGGGATTAATTTCACAAATTATATGGGTTAATCTTGAAACAATTTAAGCTTTTTTACACAAAAAACAAACAAACAATCTTCTCATTAATAATAGCATCATTTTTCATATATGGTGTTTACATAAGCCTACAGTTTGTCTCGGCTGTCGGGTACGATTAGGACAATTGTGACCAGTATGCCCTAGGTGTGAAAATCAGGCAATTGTCTGCACCACTTTTTCGGAGTCATTTGTAATACAGCTAACATTACTTTAATTTTTCTTTTACGAAAAAAAGCTATCTTCTCATTAATACCCGCCATGATTTTTCATAAACAGTGTTTTCATAAGCGTGCTATTTGTCCCGGCCTTGGGTTGTATTAGGTCAAAATTGTGACCTGTAAGCTCTAGCAGTGAAAATCAGCAAGAAAATTGCAAAGTTGATCATATGATACGTGAAATGTTAGTACTGCGATGAATGACGTATAACATCGAGTCGTCACTATGAACACGGCGTCGTGGGACAGATGATGCCATGACGTGAAGCTTGAAGTGACGTCATTTCTCTACTCGTGCTATTCTTCTTCTTCAGAATAGCTTCTATGCTACGCCAGACCACAGAGCTTACGAATGGCGGGAATCGCCGTGTGTCCGTCTGTATTTCTGTGTGCCAGTGTGCGTGGATCAGAGGGTGGGTTAGAGTAGAAGGAGATGGATTCCTGTCGCTACACGAGCCCACAGAGCGTACTAATGGTGGGAAGCGCCGTGTGTCCGTCTTTGTTTGTGTGCGCCGACGTGTGTGTTGATCAGAGGTTGGCTTAGAGAAGAGGGAAATTGATCAGCATTATAAGCCTAACAAGATGGGATGAACCATAACCCACAAAGTCTATAATATATGAGAGCTGTCTTTGCTGTCAGGGGTCTCTACCTTTTGTCATTGATTTGATTCTGATGTTGAAATATCTCCTTTTGAAAAAGCCTCGCAGATGTGCCAATGCGTCATAATGAAGTCTATAAGGGGCGCGGACAGTTCATACGCGTCATTGGTTTGTCAAACGTCATTTGTCATGACGTATTTTTTTGTTTTGTTTTTACGTAATTTTATATTTAACGTGATATGAGTTTCGCTTTTGCTTCAAGTCTTGGGAAAATGGTGACAAAACTCGAATTTCACGGTACAATTTCAGTATTGCTATAATTTTTGCGAAATCAGGTTGACACCTGCATGCTCTTCTGAAAGCGCGTCGATGTGTGTGTGTGCGTGTGCGTGTGCGTGCATGCATGCGCGCGCTCCAAACGTCCTCAAGAGACATAACTGATGTTCATGCGCCCTCCGGGCACATGAGGATCTATGCCTCTTGGAGATCACGCATATGTGTGTGTGTGTGTGTGTGTGTGTGAGAGAGAGAGAGAGAGAGAGAGAGAGAGAGAGAGAGAATTACGTCATATTTAGAGTATGTCGGCGTGGTGACGGAGTTGCTTTTTTTTTACGTCACCGCCACTGTCTGACTTTCTCCAGATGTCAAGGTTTTTTTACTGTTTAAATTGTTTTTCTGAAAAGAATTAATTTTTACTGAAGAAGTTGAAAGGGTACAAAGCTGGCTAACAAACTCATCCAATGTCTTTCTCCAAACTAGCGATATCGGGTCACCTGAATGCTCTTCTGAAAGCGCGACGATGTGTGTGTGCGTGTTAGTGCGTGCATGCGCGCGCGCTTCAAACATCGCCAAGAGACATAGATCCTCATGCGCTCTCCGGACGCTTGAGGATCTGTGCCTCTTGGAGATGCGCGCATGTCTGAGAGAGAGAGAGAGAGAGAGAGAGAGAGAGAGAGAGAGAGAGAGAGAGAGAGAGAGAGAGAGAGAGAGAGAGAGAGTGGCACGCGCTAGAGAGAATTACGTCATATTTAGAGTATTATGTCAATGTCTGCTTGGTGACGGAGTTGCCGCTTTTACGTCACCGCCACTGTCTGACTTTCTCTACAAGTCAAGTTTTTTTACTGTTTTAATTTTTTTTCTGAAAAGAATTCATTTTTACTAAAGAAGTTGAAAAGATACAAAGCTGGCTAACGAACTCATCCAATGTCTTTATCCAAACTAGTTATATCAAAAGTTTCAAGTAAATATAACACAAATTAAGGACTCTAATCTGGGTCAACCGAATTGCTATAAACGGTTGTTTATGTCTTAAGTGAGACATTCAATTACAATATGCTCGGAGGCCCTCGGGGCCACCCCTTTAAAAAAGTATTTCGCCAAGTTTAAAGTTTGTGTGGACAGAAATATCGGATATTCTCTTGTTTACACACACACACACACACACACACACACACACACACACACACACACACACACACACACACACACACACACACACACACACACACACACGCACGCACGCACGCACGCACGCACGCACGCACGCACGCACACACACACACATACATACATATATACATATACGCTGGAGAACAGCGCTATACAAGAACTATGTATTATTATTATTACATACATACATACATACATACATACATACATACATACATACATACATACATACATACATACATACATACATACATACATACATACATACATACGTCCGTACGCACGCACGCACACACGCACGTAGGCGCTTCGCGCCAAATGCACTTTCAGCAGCGAGGTTAGCGTAACTAGACACGACGTAATTTTTATCTTGTTATTTTTAATTGTGAGAGGTTTGACATCATGGGCATGCTATTAAATTTGCCGCACCACGACCCGTCCTAAAAAGTCCCTTTTATAAATAGAAGGGACTTAAAAATATGAACAACTCTGAATATTCCTAAAAGATAAACGCATGTGAGCTCCAAACAATACGGTAGACTTTGGGATGAAATCCACATCTTGTTCAGTGTTGAGAACGGGGGTGGGGGGGGTGGAGGGCGGGTATCCATAATGGTATCCCCCGCCCCCTTCCCCACTGTTTTGGTTGTCCAAATGAATTATCAGATTTTACTTTAAAATCCATTCCGTGAATGTGTTAAATAACTCTCAGCATCCCTAAACGCCGACTGCTGGAATGTTTCGACATTTATATCTCAAGGGTAAGCCTGATTAGCTTGGCGCCCGGATTGGCTAATCAGCTAATCAGCCACTACCCTTGAGACTTAATGGACCGTCTTTCTGCAGCGCCGTCTGCGACACGTGCCAGTGAGCAGACGGTTCTACCACCTCCACAATCAAGTAAATTTCTGTATGCACTGTCCCAGGCACAATCGACCAGGTAAACATACGACGATGTCTCACTTGTTCTAATGTTTTGCATGTGTGCGTTGCTAGGTGCTGCTGGATCATGGTCACGTGATCTGAATCTTACATAACAAACAGTGGCGTAGGAACCGGGGACCCCTGGCGTCCCCCAAAAAATATGGGTGATGGGGAAAGGGGAGGTGTACGGACCACCCCCCCCCCACACACACACACACACACACACACACCCCACCCCACTTCCACCTCGACAATCGCTTGGACCCTATCCCCCAACCCCACCGACGTCGTTTGATTTTTAAAGGTTGCACCGACCAGCTCCAAGCTAATCAGGCACTGCATTTGAATTATCGTGGTCGATCCATCCCCTGCTGTAGTGCGTCAGGGCTGAATGGGTTAAAACTAGGGACAGGGTTACCTTATCTGTGTGCATGCTTCACTGTGATGTCCGTCTTCTTTAATTCTTCCGCCGTGAGATGGCCTTAGTTGCCTGCTCGGCGTTAAACCCAAATAACTATTCTTTAATCCTTACCTTATCTCTGTTTTAATATCACAAAACATCTACGTCTCCAGTGCCGTAGGAACCCGCAGTGGGGGGGGGGGGGGGGACTGTGCACTGGAAAATGTTATGGGGATTATATCCTAATATTTGGATTGTCATTTATGTGTTTACGAGGTTGAACTGCCGCCCCCCTGCCACCTTCGCCTTTTTTTTTTTTTTTTTTTTTTTTTTTTTTGGGGGGGGGGGGGGGGGGGGCGGAGGTATTTTGGAGGCTGAAAAGCAATATGTCAAGCATCTCAGGCACGCCGGGCTCCCTAAATGAAAATATCTTCCTACGCCACTGTTATTTATGTGTGGCTCAAACATTGTGAACAGACTCGCCGCACATTGCTGTATGATATTCTGGTCAGAAAAGAATTTACAGACTTGTTTGTTGAATTCAACTCGCCTGTCCGTCTTGTGTGTAGACAATTCTAAATTCAGGACATCGTTCTGAATGATTTTCTATAATCCGTCATTTTGTTTACTGCATTAACCCCCATGTGCATGCAGCCACCATTACTTTAAACAGTATCTTTGGCTGCATGCTCAAAGAGGTTAAATGTTGCAAGATTCTGTAAGTAAAATAACATAAAGGTAATAAATAACGGAATTAATATATTTTCACCAGAAATGACACCCTTATCCTGACAGTGGCCACTGAATCGGGCAGGAACCGCAGCACAAAAAAAGAAGTCACTGAAACAACGAACAAAAGCATGAAGGGAAGATCGGCTCTCAGGCTTGGTTTACAGCGGTGGTTCACCGCCGTTCAGCAGACACCTGTGGACAGCGACCACTGGTGCCGAGCGACCCCTGTGCTGGGCGACCGTCATATCAGCCAGACACGCGTGCGACAACACAACTGCTTGACGTGGCGACCGCCGGACAAGATTTTAGGCTTAGGTAATTTTATTTCATTCACGTGCTTGGCCGTAGTACCGTAAAACCTGTCAGTGCGACAACTTGTGTTTCATTAAGCAAAGGTCCTCGGGCGCACGACGCCCGCAACGGGCCCGCGCATGACTGTGCGCGGGCCCACTGCGGCCGTCGTGGGCCCGAAGATGCAACCCAATTTTTGGCCCCTTGGTGATCTTTCAGTAACTTTACACGATCCTGTGCAAACTCTGTAAAAACATCTTCCCCGCCGAGACTAAAGCGAGCTGCTCCTTGGTGGCCTTTGACTGCGAAAGTTTGCCGAAACATTGGGTCAGTTAAGACATAGCTACCCTTCATTTCACAATACATGAAAGAAGTGACACTTTGTGAGTGACAGGGAAACTGACCTGCGTAGAAAGGAGAAAAAGAGCAAATAAGTCTTTCATTTTAAGACTGTCAAACTGTGTAAGTGAACTTTTAATAAATCCGTTTTTTTTTCCAGTCTTATTGTAAGAATATTTATAAAGCGATATTGCGATCTAAACCCTTCTCATTCGGAATACACCAGCGTGTGAAATAAGTTTGACTAAAAGAGTTCATCGGTAGTGCCAGAATAGCTTGGCGCCTCTAGGTGCCAAACCTCGCGCTGGGACCATACGGCGTTGAGGCGCGTCCCCTGGGTGGTGGATAGGGGGTCCCTCGCGAGAGGGGTGCACCGAATGAAATAAGGTGCCGTGAACCAACATGGTCTAAGGGAAGGAGACCCCGACAGAAAACCCCTGGTCCTCCTAGTAAGGTAGCTTCCCCACCCTGCAAATAAAGAAATAGCTACAAATACGCCGACGAAAAGACAAACAGCAATTCCTTTCCTGGAGGAGGAAGGTTCTTCTACCAGAAGATTTATTGCGTCTTGTGGTGAAAGCCGGAAGTCTTCGGAAGCCACAGGACCGAGCCGCCTCTCTCTATCCAGGGACAGAATCATGGGCACATGAAATGTCAAGACCATGTACCAGAGTTGGAAGTCCGCCCAGATAGCAGCGGAAATGCAAAAGTACAACCTTTCCCTGCTAGGTATCAGGGAAGCCACATGAACGCAGTCTGGCCAGAAAAGGCTGATAAGTGGGGAGATGATTCTGTATTCAGGTCATGAAGAGGAGAATGCACCCCATACAGAAGGTGTAGCATTCATGCTGTCACCAGTGGCACAGAGAGCGCTGATGGGCTGGGAACCTCTTGGGCCAAGAATTATCACAGCAGCCTTCAGAACCAGGAAAAAGATCAAGCTGAATGTCATCCAGTGTTATGCGCCCACTAATGACAGTGACGAGGAAGAGAAACAAGAGTTCTACGACCGACTCCAGAGTGCTGTGGACAAATGTGCGGAGCGAGACATCACCATCATCATGGGCGATTTTAATGCCAAAATAGGGGAGGACAACACCGGATACGAAGAGGTGATGGGGAGACAGGGACTAGGGGAGATGAGTGAGAACGGGGAGAGGTTCGTAGACTTTTGTGCTCTAAATTGGAGGCATCATCTTCCCACACAGAAGAATACACAAAGCAACGTGGGTCTCACCTGACCATACTACAGAGAACCAAATAGACCATATCTGCATTAGCAAGAAATTTAGAAGATCCTTTCAAGATGTTCGAGTGAGGAGGGGAGCAGATGTCGCCTCAGACCATCATCTGCTTATCTTAAGAATAAAGCTTAAGTTAAAGAAAGGCAGCACATGGACAACAAGAAGACAGCGCTATAATGTAGCCCTCCTGAGAAAGACTGGAGTGAGAGAAGAGTTCGAACTGGTGCTGTCCAACCGGTTTCAAGCGCTACAGGACCTAGTAAATGAAGAGGAGACGGTCACCACAGAGCAGCATTGGAAGGCAGTTAGAGAGGCACTGAACTCAACCTGCAAAGACACTGTGGGGTTCAAGAAACACCATCACAAGGACTGGCTGTCGGCACAGACCTTGAAGAAGATAGAAGTGAGGAAGCAGAAGAAAGAGTTGTCAACAACAGTCGCACGAGAGCAGCCAAAGCAAGGGCACATGAGGAATACTCGGAAGCCAACCGCGAGGTGAAGAGGAGTATCCGGGCAGACAAGAGAGCCTACACAGACGGCCTAGCAGCAGAGGCAGAAAAGGCAGCAGGCAGCGGCAACATGAAACAGCTCTACGACATTACCAGAAGATTGTCTGGCAAGTATGGCCATACAGAAAGACCAGTAAAAGACAAAGAAGGCTAGCCTATTGCAGACAGAGCAGACCAACTCGACAGATGGGCCGAGTATTTTGAAGAGTTACTGAACAGACCCACCCCACCCGACCCCCCAGACATCCAGCCAGCAGAGACTGACCTACCCATCAGCTGTGACAGACCCAGCCGGGAAGAGATCAGAAGAGCAGTGGCATTTTTGAAAAAACGGCAAAGCAGCAGGGCCAGATGGCATCCCAGCGGAGGCTCTGAAAGCAGAACTAGAAATAACAGTAGAGATGCTGTACCCACTGTTTGGAAAGATCTGGGAAGAGGAGGTGATGCCGGCTGACTGGAAGGAGGGGTACCTAATCAAGCTTCCCAAGAAAGGCGACCTCAGCAAGTGTTCCAACTACAGAGGAATCACCTTGCTGTCAGTACCAGGAAAGGTCTTCAACAGGATCATCCTGGAGAGAATAAAGAGCTCCTTTGGCCCCCAGCTGAGAGACCAGCAAGCAGGATTCAGGAAAAACCGATCATTTACAGACCAGATTGCCACTCTCCGCATCATCGTGGAGCAGTCTCTGGAGTGGAGCTCCCCGCTGTACGTCAACTTTGTGAATTACGAGAAAGCATTTGACAGCGTGGACCGAGAGACTTTGTGGAAACTCCTACAACACTATGGTGTACCCACAAAACTCGTCTGCCTGTTCAAGAGCAGCTACGATGGCATTACATGTCGCGTGATCCATGAAGGCCATCAATGACCAACCTCTGCAAGAGGTGGACGAATTCACGTACCTGGGCAGCAAGGTTACCACAGATGGAGACTGCACAAGGGAGATCACCACAAGAATCAGCAAAGCCAACCAAGCCTTCGCAATGCTGAAACCCATCTGGAGGACCACAAGCCTGAGCATCCACACCAAGCTCCGTATTTTTAAGAGCAACGTGCTGAGTGTCCTTCTATATGGGTCAGAATGCTGGAAATCCACTACCGCTACGGAACGCAAGCTGGATGTCTTCCAGAACAAGTGCCTGCGACGGATCATGAAGGTCTTCTGGCCAAACATGATTACAAACGAGGAACTACGGAAGAGAGCAGGCGCAGACAGCATCGCTGAAACCATCGCCACACGGAGATGGAGATGGCTAGGCCACGTTTGCAGAATGTCACCTGACTCATTACCAAGGGTGGCACTGAGATGGACACCACAGGGGAAGAGAAACCGTGGGCGACCAAAGGAGACGTGGCGCCGAACCGTGGAGCGAGAGCTCAAGAACAGAGGCCTTACTCTGCAAACAGCACCCAAAATAGCAGCTGACAGACAAAAGTGGCGCTCCCTTGCCGTCGCCTCAAGCACCAGACGGCGCAGAGAGGACTGAATGAATGAATGAATGATCCATGAAGGGCAGTTCACCAGGGAGCTCCAGGTCAGAACCGGCATCAGGCAGGGGTGTTTGCTGTCTTCGTTCCTCTTCCTACTGGCCATAGACTGGGTCATGAAGAGGACCACAGAGCAGTGAAGAAGCGGAATACAGTGGACACTGTGGACACAGCTTGACGACCTCGATTTTGCAGACGACTTGGCTTTACTGTCCTACACTCATCAACAAATGCAGGACAAGACCACGAGACTTGCTGACATCTCGTCTCAAGTGGGCCTCACCATCCACAAACAGAAAACAAAGACAATGAGGCTGAACGCAACCAGGGAAGAACCAGTCTTGCTTGCTGGCACCCCGTTGGAGGAGGTGGAGTCCTTCACCTATCTCGGGAGCATCATCGACAAAAAAGGCGGCACTGATGCAGATGTCAGAGCACGAATCGGTAAAGCCAGAGCAGCCTCTCCAGCTGAAAAAAAGTGTGGAGTTTCAGAGAGCTGTCACAGCACACCAAAGTCCGGATTTTCAACTCAAACGTAAAAGCAGTTCTCCTATATGGAGCAGAGACTTGGAGGTTGACAAAAACCACAGTCAACAGAGTACAGATCTTCATAAACAGTTGCCTTAGAAGAATCTTAAAAATCCACTGGTCAGAGAAGATCAGCAAAGTCAGACTCTGGGAGAGAACAGAGCAGATAACAGCAGAGAATGAAATTGGACGAAGAAGATGGGGATGGATTGGTCACAGTCTGAGAAAATGTTTCCAGTATCACTAGGCAGGCATTGTCATGGAACCCCCAGGGAAAGAGGAAAAGAGGCAGGCCGAGAAACACCTGGCGTCGAGACCTCCAAGCAGACATCAAGAGACGGGGAACCACCTGGAGTAAAATCGAAGGAGAAGCACAGGACAGGATTCGCTGGAGGTCTCTCGTCGACGACCTATACCCTGGGAGGAGTGACAGGCGTAAGTAAGGAAGTAAGTCTAAGTGCCAAGATATTCTGCCACTACCCTTAAACTAAAGCCATTGGTCTATATCCTTATCTGTAAGTAATACAATGTGGATTGCATATGGCAGCGTACAAATTTGAAGCTTTTAGACTCAGTATGATATGGTTTAGTCTCTTCTTGACTGGAGCAGATCCATTTAAAACCACCTGTTGTGACAGATCTGGTTAAATGCGTGTTTAGATCTAGCATATGATCAGCTAGATGTTTTTGTACACTTGATTTGTTGTGGCTTTATGGAGTGAAACACTTACACAGTTAATGTACAGCTGTTGGTGATTTTAATATTTTTGCTTCTGAACAACTGTTCCGATTTTAATTGCAACATCTGTGCCCAAGAAATGGGTTGTTGTCAATGGCTTTAAGCTCTCTGCCTCAGGGCGGACTCCGCTTGCTAAACTTTGCCGCTACATGTACAACGTATTTTTAATGTTGACTTTTTACCCTTCCTTTCGCAAAGCATGTGAGTAGGCGCTCATAACAGAGGTTTTCTACTCACCCTGGTGCGAGTGGATGGAACTCTCCTACTTCTTACAAAGTAGACAAAGAGCAAAAGAAGTGTTTAATTTTACGACATTCAAACTTGAATAGTTAAGTTGGCCCTTTCGCCAAGGATGATTCTAAGACATACTAAGAAGATTCATAAATGAGATATTGAGAACTATTAACCCGTTATTGGCTGGAGCCGATTGCTTTGACCCTTTGGTTGTCGGTGATGCTTTTTGTTTCGGTGATACCCGCAGGAATCACCTTGACAAAGAGCTCTCCCGGCAGCCAAAGGATTAAAAACGATTATTCCCACACCACCCTTGAATTATCATGGTCTCAACGTTGACCCTAAATTTAATAATTTCTCACACAGGGCATAATGAGCTAAGCTAGTCTGAGCATGTAGTGCCTTGAGCTGTCATGGTCGATCGCTATCTCGCTTATTGTACGTGTTTTACTTATCAGATTGTTCTTATAATTATTGAAGCCGCATTGATTTGCAAGTGAAACGAATACCGTTGTGTGTTTCAGATGATAGGGAGGTTTCTTTTGCAACGAACGAGAGCGAAATCGCTATCAAAAACCAGCTTGTACCATAAGCGTAGACAATACTCTAAACATCTTCAAGAGGCATAGATCCTCATGAGCCCCGAGGGCTCATGAGGATCTATGCCTGTTGGAGCTGTTTGGAGTGCTGTCTATGTCTATTTTTATGGTACACACTGGTTATCCGCCATGATTTCGCGCTCGTTCATTATTGGGAGTCGTTCGTCTCCAACAAAAACCCACTAATAACTTTTTCAATGACTTATTTAACCCCTCTGCGCATGCAGTCACTGGAACTGCTCAAACAAAGGGGTTAACGCATTCGAGGCGCCCAGCATTAGTAGCTGCGGAACTGAACAGCTAATGATGCTGGACGCCTTAAATGAGTCCAGACTCGATTGCCGAATGCTCACATCGATATTTCAACCACACCCATCACTCACACATGCTACAGATGTATGTTATAAACCGGGGAAAATGGTTTCATAAGTTTAACCCTCATTTCAAGGCACAGGTGGACCTGATATTGTTCAGCCAGAGGCATAGATTGTCATGAGCCCCTGGTTGACTAGGATCAGCTCCATGGCAGCCCATGTGAATCTATGTCTCTGGAGGACGAAAGGGGCTGGGTGAAGGGCTGCATATATTCACCGTGGGTAATCGAGCATACACTACTTTCTGCATAAAAAATAACGAGATAGAGGTTCAACGAGCCAGCAAGAGGCACAGATTCCCATGAGCCACCGCACCATGCGGGAACACTTGCGGATATGTGCCTCTTGCAGACGTTGGTCGTTTCGCCTGTGCTCTCGGTACACGTGTTTCCCACCGTGGTATGTCTATATAAAGTGGAATGGGGCTCCTAAAAATTGTCTCGTCCAGTGTATTTATTGGTGCTGCGCTGGGCTCGACAGGCAATTTTCAGCCGATACTACATTGCACTCGGTCAAAGAGTGATTGAAAAGTGTTGAGTGTTCTGTCGATAATAGTGCATAGGCAAGTCAGAACTCGATCGAAGAGTATTGAGAAAATGCGTCGTCAGATGTGTCTGGCGTTGCTCCTGGTGGCCATATTCTCATTCGCAGACGGTGAGTTTAACCCCTTCGCTGTCGGCGATGACGAATTTTGCGTCTGAAACCATTGCTCAGTGATCGACATACGCGCGAAGAATACGATGTAACTGGAACCAGAAATAGGCACAGAGAACACAAGACAACAAGAGACATAAATCCTCATGAGCCCCCGCGACTGCGGGGGCTCATGAGGATTTATGTCTCTTGCAGATGGAAAGCGTTAGCCTTGCTCCAGCAGGTAAGGGGTTAAGCAAAGCTGCCTTAATTTGGCAAATGTCAACATATCCTCTTTTTTTCCTCTTTCATTGTGTGTGTGTGTGTGTGTGTGTGTGTGTGTGTGTGTGTGTGTGTGTGTGTGTGTGTGTGTGTGAGAGAGAGAGAGAGAGAGAGAGAGAGAGAGAGAGAGAGAAAGAGAGAGAGAGAGAAAAGCGGGATTTTCAATGCAGTACGTGGACAATCTCGCTTTTCACAAAAATGAACATACTGCTGCTTGCGAGATAAGGTTAGAAATCTAGTTTTTAATATTACGGATTCGCAGTGACCAATCAAGCCGCCAGAGTTATGTGTTTTGTCTTATTTAAACACAAATTTTTAAAATATATTATATCTTTTATTCATAATCATTTACATTTATTTAAAAGGAAATTTTAGTAAGCTTACAACACCTGTTCGGGTTCCGCGCGGAGGGTTGGTTGGTTGGTTAGTTCGGGGTTTAACGTCCACGGCACCGAAGTGATAATGGACGGCTCTGACGGGCGGGTTATGGGGGACAGGGAAATCTATTGCTTATGGGGTACGACCTGAACACTGATCAATTCAGGCGCACTTTGATTTACCGGGACCTTTCAACGGACATGCTATTGAACAAGCCCGTCTTTTCTCCCTGGATTGTGAGTCCAGCTACCGGGGCCGCGACGGGGAATCGAACCCACGACCCGGCGATTCCCTTCGCTCTCTTGCTCCAACGCTTAACCGCCTGAGCTATTTCGGACTCTGGCGAGAGGAGGGAGTGGCGGCGATCCTTTTCCCCAGTGCGTAAAGGTCTTCGGACCCACTACGGCCGCAGTGGGTCCGCGCATGTGCCATGCGCGGACCCACAGCGGCCGTAGTGGGTCCGAAGACGTTTTGCTCCTGGGGTTCTTAGCTGGAATTAGCTGAAATTGATAAATTCAAAATTAGATCGAGTGGCGCTGCCCAAACTTCCCTTCGTGGGACAATAATCTTTTAAGTCCCTTCTATTTATAGGACGAGTCGCGGTGGGGCGAATTTAATAGCATGTCCATGATGTCAAAGGCGGGCAGGCTAAACCTCTAACAATTGAAGTAACAAGATCACAATTACTTCATGTCTAGTTACGCTAACCTCGCTGCCGAATGTTCATTCGGCGCGAAGCGCCGTGTGTTAGTTAGTTAGTTAGTTAGTTGGGTTTAACGTATGTGCGTATGTATGTATGTATGTGCGTATGTATGTATGTGCGTATGTATGTATGTACGTGTGTGCGTATGTATGTAAACAAGAGAATCTCCGACATGTATGTACACACAAGCTTGAAACTTGGCGAAATACTTTCTTAAATGGGTGGCTAATAGAGCCTCCGAGCATATTGTAATTGAATGTCTCGTCGAAGACATAAACAACCGTTTATAGAAAGTCGGTTGACCCAGATTAGAGTCCGTAATTTTTGTCATATTTTACACTTTTTTTTAGTCTTATCTCTTTGGAAGAAAGCAAGCAGTGTCAGTGTTGGGAATAGAGTCCGATCCCACTGAGCTTGTGTACGGTGTTCCCCAAGGCTGTGTTTTGGGGCCGATCCCTTTCACATTGTATACCCAGCCTTTATCTAGTGTCATCAAATGTCTCTGTTTCTCACCATTTTTATGCTGATGACACAGAGCTGTATGCCAGTGTTCAACGCAAATATGTTGGTCAGATGTTCCAGTCTTTAGAGTCCTGTGTCACAGACGTTCAGAATTGGTCCACACAGAACAAATTGCAAATGAATAGTGGCAAAACTGAGGCCTAAGATTTTCTTGTTCAACCTCCACTGATCTCCCAGACTCGATCAGGGTTGGTCAGAACAGTATCCCCTTTTCCGAGTCGGCCCGTAATCTTGGTGTTATTTTTGACAATAGGCTGACCATGAGAGAGCATGTCAACAAGGTTTGCCAATGTTCCTTCTTTGAATTGAGAAAGATCAGTTCAATTCGACACCTTCTCACTACCGAAGCAACTAAAACGCTTGTTACTTCTTTGTGCTTTCACGCATTGATTTTTGTAATTCCCTTTTGGCTGGTGTTCCTCAGAATCTTCTTGATAAACTTCAAAGAGTTATGAACTGCTCTGCCCGACTACTTTACAGAGTACCGAAACGTGAGCACATAACACCCTTACTTGTTGACCTGCACTGGCTGCCTGTATCTCAAAGAATTGTGCACAAGGTCTCTGTCATTTGTTACAATGCTATTACCGGTTCTGCTCCCCCATATTTGTCCGACCTGGTTCATATTTACACACCTTCAAGATCCCTCCGTTCAGCATCAGACATGCGTATTTTCAGGGTTCCTAGGCGAAAGAAGTCTAGAAGGGGCCAGCGTGCTTTTTCTTATTTTGGTCCAGTCACCTGGAACGACCTTCCAGCCCATGTCAGACATGCCCCAACACTGTCTGCTTTTAAATCACTGCTCAAGACCTATCTGTTTTCTTATGCATACAGTTAGATGCATTTTCATTGCTTTAGCAATCTTTTAGCAGTAACTGTTCTTGTAACAGTGTGTGTGTATGTGTGAGTGTGAGCTTTTGATGTTTGTCACTTTAGTTTTTGTAACATTTATTGTAGCGTTTTCTTTCTTGTACTTTTTGTTCTGTGATTTTTGATCTTGTAAAGCGCTTAGAGCACCATTCATTTGGAGGTTAAGCGCTATATAAATGTACATTATTATTATTATTATATTTATCTGAACTTTTGCATATAGCTAGTATGGGGAAATACATTGGATGAGTTCGTTAGACAGCTTTGTATCCTTTCAACTTCTTTATTTAAAAAAAAATTCAGAAAAGAATTAAAACACTAAAAAAAACCTTCACTTCCAGAGAAAGTCAGACAGTGGCGATGAGGTAAAAGAGGCAACTCCGTCACCACGCAGACACTGACATAATACTCTAAATATGACGTCATACTCTCTCGCGCGCCCCCACCAAGGTCTGCCCTGGGGGACTTGGGTGGGGTAACTACTTTCTAGTTCCCAGGGTCACCCTGGTCAGCCCCACAGGGTGGGTTTTCCTCTCTATTCTGGGGCATGTGTTTCTGTCTACCCGAGGTCCGTTCACCTGTATTTGCCTTTTTAAAACTCTCCCTACTGTCTGCACTGCCTGTAGCTCTTGATATTGGATGTGTGTTGCTAAATGGTCTTAGCTTTATTTAGGCCCCATGTGTTAGGTTTATTTAACGTATTTGACCGGCTGGCGACATACATTCAATGTTCTGTTTAGTTGGGTTTTTTTTTTTTTTTCACAAGCAGTGAAGGCACGTCCTGAGAAAGCCTTGTTGCTGTCGGGACGTTAAGCAATGTACAATGTACAATCTCTCTCGCGCGC